>CAWVNZ010000864.1:0-226360 GCA_963930735.1 Dioctria linearis | reverse complement strand
AATCCCTGGCGTAATTAAAATTTGCGACAGTAGAAAATTATTTTTTGAATAATTTACTATAGAAAAGGCAATCCCTGGCGTATTTAAAATTTGCGACAGTAAAAAATTATTTTTTGAATAATTTACTATAGAAAAGGCAATCCCTGGCGCACTTAAAATTTGCGACAGTAAAAAATTATTTTTTGAATAATTTACTATAGAAAAGGCAATCCCTGGCGTATTTAAAATTTGCGACAGTATAAAATTAATTTTTGAAATATTTACTGTAGAAAAGGCAATCCCTGGCGCAATTAAAATTTGCGACAGTAAAAAATTAATATTTTGAAAAATTTACTATAGAAAAGGCAATCCCTGGCGTAATTAAAATTTGCGACAGTATAAAATTATTTTTTGAATAATTTACTATAGAAAAGGCAATACCTTGCGCACTTAAAAATTGCGACAGTATAAAATTATTTTTTGAATAATTTACTATAGAAAAGGCAATCCCTGGCGTAATTAAAATTTGCGACAGTAAAAAATTATTTTTTGAATCATTTACTATAGAAAAGGCAATCCCTGGCGTAATTAAAATTTGCGACAGTAGAAAATTATTTTTTGAATAATTTACTATAGAAAAGGCAATCCCTGGCGTATTTAAAATTTGCGACAGTAAAAAATTAATTTGTGAAAAATCTACCTGGCGAAATTGAAATTTGCGAGAGCAAAAAATTATTTTTTGAATAATTTACTATAGAAAAGGCAATCCCTGGCGTAATTAAAATTTGCGACCGTATAAAATTATTTTTTGAATAATTTACTATAGAAAAGGCAATCCCTGGCGCACTTAAAATTTGCGACAGTAAAAAATTATTTTTTGAATAATTTACTATAGAAAAGGCAATCCCTGGCGTAATTAAAATTTGCGACAGTATAAAATTATTTTTTGAATAATTTACTATAGAAAAGGCAATCCCTGCCGTAATTAAAATTTGCGACAGTAGAAAATTATTTTTTGAATAATTTACTATAGAAAAGGCAATCCCTGTCGTAATTAAAATTTGCGACAGTAAAAAATTATTTTGTGAGAAATTTACTATAGAAAAGGCAATCCCTGGCGTAATTAAAATTTACGACAGTATAAAATTATTTTTTGAATAATTTACTATAGAAAAGGCAATCCCTGGCGCACTTAAAATTTGCGACAGTAAAAAATTATTTTTTGAATAATTTACTATAGAAAAGGCAATCCCTGGCGTAATTAAAATTTGCGACAGTTGAAAATTATTTTTTGAATAATTTACTATAGAAGAGGCAATCCCTGGCGTAATTAAAATTTGCGACAGTAAAAAATTATTTTGTGAGAAATTTACTATAGAAAAGGCAATCCCTGGGATATTTAAAATTTGCGACAGTAAAAAATTATTTTTTGAAAAATTTACTATAGAAAAGGCAATCCCTGGCGCACTTAAAATTTGCGACAGTAAAAAATTATTTTTTGAATAATTTACTATAGAAAAGGGAATCCCTGGCGTATTTAAAATTTGCGACAGTATAAAATTATTTTTTGAATAATTTACTATAGAAAAGGCAATCCCTGGCGTAATTAAAATTTGCGACAGTATAAAATTATTTTTTGAATAATTTACTATAGAAAAGGCAATCCCTGGCGTAATTAAAATTTGCGACAATAGAAAATTATTTTTTGAATAATTAACTATAGAAAGGCAATCCCTGGCGTATTTAAAATTTGCGACATTAGAAAATTATTTTTTGAATAATTTACTATAGAAAAGTCAATCCCTGGCGTAATTAAAATTTGCGACAGTAAGAAATTAATTTGTGAGAAATTTACTATAGAAAAGGCAATCCCTGGGATATTTAGAATTTGCGACAGTAAAAAATTATTTTTTGAAAAATTTACTATAGAAAAGGCAATTTCTGGCGTAAATAAAATTTGCGACAGTAAAAAATTTGTTTTTGAATAATTTACTTTAGAAAAGGCAATCCCTGGCGTATTTAAAATTTTCGACAGTAAAAAATTATTTTTTGAATAATTTACTATAGAAAAGGCAATCCCTGGCGTAATTAAAATTTGCGACAGTATAAAATTATTTTTTGAATAATTTACTTTAGCAAAGGCAATCCCTGGCGTAATTAAAATTTGCGACAGTAAAAAATTAATAATTTGAAAAATTTACCTGGCGAAATTGAAATTTGCGAGAGTAAAAAATTATTTTTTGAATAATTTACTATAGAAAAGGCAATCCCTGGCGTAATTATAATATGCGACAGTATAAAATTATTTTTTGAATAATTTACTATAGAAAAGGCAATCCCTGGCATAATTAAAATTTGCGACAGTATAAAATTATTTTTTGAATAATTTACTATAGAAAAGGCAATCCCTGGCGTAATTAAAATTTGCGACAGTAGAAAATTATTTTTTGAATAATTTACTATAGAAAAGGCAATCCCTGGCGCACTTAAAATTTGCGACAGTATAAAATTTTTTTTTGCAAAATTTACTATAGAAAAGGCAATCCCTGGCGCACTTAAAATTTGCGACAATATAAAATTATTTTTTGAATAATTTACTATAGAAAAGGCAATCCCTGGCGCACTTAAAATTTGCGACAGTATAAAATTTTTTTTTGCAAAATTTACTATAGAAAAGGCAATCCCTGGCGCACTTAAAATTTGCGACAATATAAAATTATTTTTTGAATAATTTACTATAGAAAAGGCAATTCTGGCGTAATTAAAATTTTCGACAGTAGAAAATTATTTTTTGAATAATTTACTATAGAAAAGGCAATCCCTGGGATATTTAAAATTTGCGACAGTAAAAAATTAATTTTTGAAAAATTTACCTGGCGAAATTGAAATTTGCGACAGTAAAAAATTATTTTTTGAATAATTTACTATAGCAAAGGCAATCCCTGGCGTAATTAAAATTTGCGACAGTATAAAATTATTTTTTGAAAAATTTACTATAGAAAAGGTAATCCCTGGCGCAATTACAATTTGCGACAGCAAAAAATTATTTTTTGCAAAATTTACTATAGAAAAGGCAATCCCTGGCGTAATTAAAATTTGCGACAGTAGAAAATTATTTTTTGAATAATTTACTATAGAAAAGGCAATCCCTGGCGTATTTAAAATTTGCGACAGTAAGAAATTAATTTGTGAGAAATTTACTATAGAAAAGGCAATTCCTGGGATATTTAAGATTTGCGACAGTAGAAAATTATTTTTTGAATAATTTACTATAGAAAAGGCAATCCCTGGCGCAATTAAAATTTGCGACAGTAAAAAATTATTTTTTGAATAATTTACTATAGAAAAGGCAATCCCTGGCGTAATTAAAATTTGCGACAGTAGAAAATTATTTTTTGAATAATTTACTATAGAAAAGGCAATCCCTGGCGCACTTAAAATTTGCGACAGTATAAAATTTTTTTTTGCAAAATTTACTATAGAAAAGGCAATCCCTGGCGCACTTAAAATTTGCGACAATATAAAATTATTTTTTGAATAATTTACTATAGAAAAGGCAATTCTTGGCGTAATTAAAATTTTCGACAGTAGAAAATTATTTTTTGAATAATTTACTATAGAAAAGGCAATCCCTGGGATATTTAAAATTTGCGACAGTAAAAAATTATTTTTTGAATAATTTACTATAGAAAAGGCAATCCCTGGCGTAATTAAAATTTGCGACAGTATAAAATTATTTTTTGAATAATTTACTATAGAAAAGGCAATCCCTGGCGCAATTAAAATTTGCGACAGTAGAAAATTATTTTATGAATAATTTACTATAGAAAAGGCAATCCCTGGCGCAATTAAAATTTGCGACAGTAAAAAATTATTTTTTGAATAATTTACTATAGAAAAGGCAATCCCTGGCGCAATTAAAATTTGCGACAGTAAAAAATTATTTTTTGAATAATTTACTATAGAAAAGGCAATCCTTGGCGTAATTAAAATTTGCGACAGTAGAAAATTATTTTTTGAATAATTTACTATGGAAAAGGCAATCCCTGGCGCACTTAAAATTTGCGACAGTAAAAAATTATTTTGTGAGAAATTTACCATAGAAAAGGCAATCCCTGGCGCAATTAAAATTTGCGACAGTAGAAAATTATTTTTTGAAAAGTTTACTATAGAAAAGGCAATCCCTGGCGTAATTAAAATTTGCGACAGTAAAAAATTATTTTTTGCAAAATTTACTATAGAAAAGGCAATCCCTGGCGTATTTAAAATTTGCGACAGTAAAAAATTAATATTTTGAAAAATTTACTGTAGTAAAGGCAATCCCTGGCGCAATTAAAATTTGCGACATTAAAAAATTATTTTTTGAATAATTTACTATAGAAAAGGCAATCCCTGGCGCAATTAAAATTTGCGACAGTATAAAATTATTTTTTGAATAATTTACTATAGAAAAGGCAATCCCTGGCGTAATTAAAATTTGCGACAGTATAAAATTATTTTTTGAATAATTTACTATAGAAAAGGCAATCCCTGGCGTAATTAAAATTTGCGACAGTAGAAAATTATTTTTTGAATAATTTACTATAGAAAAGGCAATCCCTGGGATATTTAAAATTTGCGACAGTAGAAAATTATTTTTTGAATAATTTACTATAGAAAAGGCAATCCCTGGCGTAATTAAAATTTGCGACAGTAGAAAATTATTTTTTGAATAATTTAATATAGAAAAGGCAATCCCTGGCGTATTTAAAATTTGCGACAGTAAAAAATTAATTTGTGAAAAATTTACCTGGCGAAATTGAAATTTGCGACAGTAAAAAATTATTTTTTGAATAATTTACTATAGAAAAGGCAATCCCTGGCGTAATTAAAATTTGCGACAGTATAAAATTATTTTTTGCAAAATTTACTATAGAAAAGGTAATCCCTGGCGCAATTACAATTTTCGACAGTAAAAAATTATTTTTTGCAAAATTTACTATAGAAAAGGCAATCCCTGGCGTATTTAAAATTTTCGACAGTAAAAAATTATTTTTTGAATAATTTACTATAGAAAAGGCAATCCCTGGCGTATTTAAAATTTGCGACAGTAGAAAATTATTTTTTGAAAAATTTACCTGGCGAAATTGAAATTTGCGACAGTATAAAATTATTTTTTGAATAATTTACTATAGAAAAGGCAATCCCTGGCGCACTTAAAATTTGCGACAGTAAAAAATTATTTTTTGAATAATTTACTATAGAAAAGGCAATCCCTGGCGCACTTAAAATTTGCGACAGTAGAAAATTATTTTTTGAATAATTTACTATAGAAAAGGCAATCCCTGGCGTATTTAAAATTTGCGACAGTATAAAATTAATTTTTGAAAAATTTACTGTAGAAAAGGCAATCCCTGGCGCAATTAAAATTTGCGACTGTAAAAAATTAATATTTTGAAAAATTTACTATAGAAAAGGCAATCCCTGGCGTAATTAAAATTTGCGACAGTATAAAATTATTTTTTGAATAATTTACTATAGAAAAGGCAATCCCTGGCGTATTCAAAATTTGCGACAGTATAAAATTAATTTTTGAAAAATTTACTATAGAAAAGGCAATCCCTGGCGTAATTAAAATTTGCGACAGTAAAAAATTATTTTGTGAGAAATTTACTATAGAAAAGGCAATCCCTGGCGCACTTAAAATTTGCGAAAGTAAAAAATTATTTTTTGAATAATTTACTATAGAAAAGGCAATCCCTGGCGTAATTAAAATTTGCGACAGTATAAAATTATTTTTTGAATAATTTACTATAGAAAAGGCAATCCCTGGCGTAATTAAAATTTGCGACAGTAAAAAATTATTTTTTGAATCATTTACTATAGAAAAGGCAATCCCTGGCGTAATTAAAATTTGCGACAGTAGAAAATTATTTTTTGAATAATTTACTATAGAAAAGGCAATCCCTGGCGTATTTAAAATTTGCGACAGTAAAAAATTAATTTGTGAAAAATTTACTATAGAAAAGGCAATCCCTGGCGCACTTAAAATTTGCGACAGTAAGAAATTATTTTTTGAATAATTTACTATAGAAAAGGCAATCCCTGGCGTATTTAAAATTTGCGACAGTATAAAATTATTTTTTGAATAATTTACTATAGAAAAGGCAATCCCTGGCGTAATTAAAATTTGCGACAGTATAAAATTATTTTTTGAATAATTTACTGTAGAAAAGGCAATCCCTGGCGTAATTAAAATTTGCGAAAAGAGAAAATTATTTTTTGAATAATTTACTATAGAAAAGGCAATCCCTGGCGTATTTAAAATTTGCGACATTAGAAAATTATTTTTTGAATAATTTACTATAGAAAAGGCAATCCCTGGCGTAATTAAAATTTGCGACAGTAAGGAATTAATTTGTGAGAAATTTACTATAGAAAAGGCAATCCCTGGGATATTTAGAATTTGCGACAGTATAAAATTATTTTTTGAATAATTTACTATAGAAAAGGCAATCCCTGGCGCACTTAAAATTTGCGACAGTAAAAAATTATTTTTTGAATAATTTACTATAGAAAAGGCAATCCCTGGCGTAATTAAAATTTGCGACAGTATAAAAATATTTTTTGAATAATTTACTATAGAAAGGGCAATCCCTGCCGTAATTAAAATTTGCGACAGTAGAAAATTATTTTTTGAATAATTTACTATAGAAAAGGCAATCCCTGTCGTAATTAAAATTTGCGACAGTAAAAAATTATTTTGTGAGAAATTTACTATAGAAAAGGCAATCCCTGGCGTAATTAAAATTTGCGACAGTTTAAATATATTTTTTAATAATTTACTATAGAAAAGGCAATCCCTGGCGCACTTAAAATTTGCGACAGTAAAAAATTATTTTTTGAATAATTTACTATAGAAAAGGCAATTCCTGGCGTAATTAAAATTTGCGACAGTTGAAAATTATTTTTTGAATAATTTACTATAGAAGAGGCAAGCCCTGGCGTAATTAAAATTTGCGACAGTAAAAAATTATTTTGTGAGAAATTTACTATAGAAAAGGCAATCCCTGGGATTTTTAAAATTTGCGACAGTAAAAAATTATTTTTTGAAAAATTTACTATAGAAAAGGCAATCCCTGGCGCACTTAAAATTTGCGACAGTAAGAAATTATTTTTTGAATAATTTACTATAGAAAAGGCAATCCCTGGCGTATTTAAAATTTGCGACAGTATAAAATTATTTTTTGAATAATTTACTATAGAAAAGGCAATCCCTGGCGTAATTAAAATTTGCGACAGTATAAAATTATTTTTTGAATAATTTACTATAGAAAAGGCAATCCCTGGCGTAATTAAAATTTGCGAAAAGAGAAAATTATTTTTTGAATAATTTACTATAGAAAAGGCAATCCCTGGCGTATTTAAATTTTGCGACATTAGAAAATTATTTTTTGAATAATTTACTATAGAAAAGGCAATCCCTGGCGTAATTAAAATTTGCGACAGTAAGAAATTAATTTGTGAGAAATTTACTATAGAAAAGGCAATCCCTGGGATATTTAGAATTTGCGACAGTAAAAAATTATTTTTTGAAAAATTTACTATAGAAAAGGCAATTTCTGGCGTAATTAAAATTTGCGACAGTAAAAAATTAGTTTTTGAATAATTTACTATAGAAAAGGCAATCCCTGGCGTATTTAAAATTTTCGACAGTAAAAAATTATTTTTTGAATAATTTACTATAGAAAAGGCAATCCCTGGCGTAATTAAAATTTGCGACAGTATAAAATTATTTTTTGAATAATTTACTTTAGAAAAGGCAATCCCTGGCGTAATTAAAATTTGCGACAGTAAAAAATTAATAATTTGAAAAATTTACCTGGCGAAATTGAAATTTGCGAGAGTAAAAAATTATTTTTTGAATAATTTACTATAGAAAAGGCAATCCCTGGCGTAATTAAAATTTGCGACAGTATAAAATTATTTTTTGAATAATTTACTATAGAAAAGGCAATCCCTGGCGTAATTAAAATTTGCGACAGCATAAAATTATTTTTTGAATAATTTACTATAGAAAAGGCAATCCCTGGCGCACTTAAAATTTGCGACAGTATAAAATTATTTTTTGAATAATTTACTATAGAAGAGGCAATCCCTGGCGCAATTAAAATTTGCGACAGTAAAAAATTATTTTTTGAATAATTTACTATAGAAAAGGCAATCCCTGGCGTAATTAAAATTTGCGACAGTAGAAAATTATTTTTTGAATAATTTACTATAGAAAAGGCAATCCCTGGCGTAATTAAAATTTGCGACAGTATAAGATTATTTTTTGAATAATTTACTATAGAAAAGGCAATCCCTGGCGTAATTAAAATTTGCGACAGTTGAAAATTATTTTTTGAATAATTTACTATAGAAAAGGCAATCCCTGGCGTAATTAAAATTTGCGACAGTAGAAAATTATTTTTTGAATAATTTACTATAGAAAAGGCAATCCCTGGCGTATTTAAAATTTGCGACAGTAAAAAATTAATTTGTGAAAAATTTACCTGGCGAAATTGAAATTTGCGACAGTAAAAAATTATTTTTTGAATAATTTACTATAGAAAATGCAATCCCTGGCGTAATTAAAATTTGCGACAGTATAAAATTATTTTTTGCAAAATTTACTATAGAAAAGGTAATCCCTGGCGCAATTACAATTTGCGACAGTAAAAAATTATTTTTTGCAAAATTTACTATAGAAAGGAAATCCCTGGCGTATTTAAAATTTTCGACAGTAAAAAATTATTTTTTGAATAATTTACTATAGAAAAGGCAATCCCTGGCGTATTTAAAATTTGCGACAGTAGAAAATTATTTTTTGAAAAATATACCTGGCGAAATTGAAATTTGTGACAGTAAAAAAATATTTTTTGAATAATTTACTATAGAAAAGGCAATCCCTGGCGCACTTAAAATTTGCGACAGTAAAAAATTATTTTTTGAATAATTTACTATAGAAAAGGCAATCCCTGGCGTAATTAAAATTTGCGACAGTATAGAATTAATTTTTGAAAAATTTACTGTAGAAAAGGCAATCCCTGGCGCAATTAAAATTTGCGACAGTAAAAAATTAATATTTTGAAAAATTTACTATAGAAAAGGCAATCCCTGGCGTAATTAAAATTTGCGACAGTATAAATTTATTTTTTGAATAATTTACTATAGAAAAGGCAATCCCTGGCGTATTTAAAATTTGCGACAGTATAAAATTAATTTTTGAAAAATTTACTATAGAAAAGGCAATCCCTGGCGTAATTAAAATTTGCGACAGTAAGGAATTAATTTGTGAGAAATTTACTATAGAAAAGGCAATCCCTGGGATATTTAGAATTTGCGACAGTAAAAAATTATTTTTTGAAAAATTTACTATAGAAAAGGCAATTTCTGGCGTAATTAAAATTTGCGACCGTATAAAATTATTTTTTGAATAATTTACTATAGAAAAGGCAATCCCTGGCGCACTTAAAATTTGCGACAGTAAAAAATTATTTTTTGAATAATTTACTATAGAAAAGGCAATCCCTGGCGTAATTAAAATTTGCGACAGTATAAAAATATTTTTTGAATAATTTACTATAGAAAGGGCAATCCCTGCCGTAATTAAAATTTGCGACAGTAGAAAATTATTTTTTGAATAATTTACTATAGAAAAGGCAATCCCTGTCGTAATTAAAATTTGCGACAGTAAAAAATTATTTTGTGAGAAATTTACTATAGAAAAGGCAATCCCTGGCGTAATTAAAATTTGCGACAGTTTAAATATATTTTTTAATAATTTACTATAGAAAAGGCAATCCCTGGCGCACTTAAAATTTGCGACAGTAAAAAATTATTTTTTGAATAATTTACTATAGAAAAGGCAATTCCTGGCGTAATTAAAATTTGCGACAGTTGAAAATTATTTTTTGAATAATTTACTATAGAAGAGGCAAGCCCTGGCGTAATTAAAATTTGCGACAGTAAAAAATTATTTTGTGAGAAATTTACTATAGAAAAGGCAATCCCTGGGATATTTAAAATTTGCGACAGTAAAAAATTATTTTTTGAAAAATTTACTATAGAAAAGGCAATCCCTGGCGCACTTAAAATTTGCGACAGTAAGAAATTATTTTTTGAATAATTTACTATAGAAAAGGCAATCCCTGGCGTATTTAAAATTTGCGACAGTATAAAATTATTTTTTGAATAATTTACTATAGAAAAGGCAATCCCTGGCGTAATTAAAATTTGCGACAGTATAAAATTATTTTTTGAATAATTTACTATAGAAAAGGCAATCCCTGGCGTAATTAAAATTTGCGAAAAGAGAAAATTATTTTTTGAATAATTTACTATAGAAAAGGCAATCCCTGGCGTATTTAAAATTTGCGACATTAGAAAATTATATTTTGAATAATTTACTATAGAAAAGGCAATCCCTGGCGTAATTAAAATTTGCGACAGTAAGAAATTAATTTGTGAGAAATTTACTATAGAAAAGGCAATCCCTGGGATATTTAGAATTTGCGACAGTAAAAAATTATTTTTTGAAAAATTTACTATAGAAAAGGCAATTTCTGGCGTAATTAAAATTTGCGACAGTAAAAAATTAGTTTTTGAATAATTTACTATAGAAAAGGCAATCCCTGGCGTATTTAAAATTTTCGACAGTAAAAAATTATTTTTTGAATAATTTACTATAGAAAAGGCAATCCCTGGCGTAATTAAAATTTGCGACAGTATAAAATTATTTTTTGAATAATTTACTTTAGAAAAGGCAATCCCTGGCGTAATTAAAATTTGCGACAGTAAAAAATTAATAATTTGAAAAATTTACCTGGCGAGATTGAAATTTGCGAGAGTAAAAAATTATTTTTTGAATAATTTACTATAGAAAAGGCAATCCCTGGCGTAATTAAAATTTGCGACAGTATAAAATTATTTTTTGAATAATTTACTATAGAAAAGGCAATCCCTGGCGTAATTAAAATTTGCGACAGTATAAAATTATTTTTTGAATAATTTACTATAGAAAAGGCAATCCCTGGCGCACTTAAAATTTGCGACAGTATAAAATTATTTTTTGAATAATTTACTATAGAAGAGGCAATCCCTGGCGCAATTAAAATTTGCGACAGTAAAAAATTATTTTTTGAATAATTTACTATAGAAAAGGCAATCCCTGGCGTAATTAAAATTTGCGACAGTAGAAAATTATTTTTTGAATAATTTACTATAGAAAAGGCAATCCCTGGCGTAATTAAAATTTGCGACAGTATAAAATTATTTTTTGAATAATTTACTATAGAAAAGGCAATCTCTGGCGTTATTAAAATTTGCGACAGTATAAAATTATTTTTTGAATAATTTACTATAGAAAAGGCAATCCCTGGCGTAATTAAAATTTGCGACAGTAGAAAATTATTTTTTGAATAATTTATTATAGAAAAGGCAATCCCTGGCGTAATTAAAATTTGCGACAGTATAAAATTATTTTTTGCAAAATTTACTATAGAAAAGGCAATCCCTGGCGTAATTAAAATTTGCGACAGTAGAAAATTATTTTTTTAATAATTTACTATAGAAAAGGAAATCCCTGGCGTAATTTAAATTTGCGCCAGTATAAAATTATTTTTTGAATAATTTACTATAGAAAAGGCAATCCCTGGCGTAATTAAAATTTGCGACAGTATAAGATTATTTTTTGAATAATTTACTATAGAAAAGGCAATCCCTGGCGTAATTAAAATTTGCGACAGTTGAAAATTATTTTTTGAATAATTTACTATAGAAAAGGCAATCCCTGGCGTAATTAAAATTTGCGACAGTAGAAAATTATTTTTTGAATAATTTACTATAGAAAAGGCAATCCCTGGCGTATTTAAAATTTGCGACATTAGAAAATTATTTTTTGAATAATTTACTATAGAAAAGGCAATCCCTGGCGTAATTAAAATTTGCGACAGTAAGGAATTAATTTGTGAGAAATTTACTATAGAAAAGGCAATCCCTGGGATATTTAGAATTTGCGACAGTAAAAAATTATTTTTTGAAAAATTTACTATAGAAAAGGCAATTTCTGGCGTAATTAAAATTTGCGACCGTATAAAATTATTTTTTGAATAATTTACTATAGAAAAGGCAATCCCTGGCGCACTTAAAATTTGCGACAGTAAAAAATTATTTTTTGAATAATTTACTATAGAAAAGGCAATCCCTGGCGTAATTAAAATTTGCGACAGTATAAAAATATTTTTTGAATAATTTACTATAGAAAGGGCAATCCCTGCCGTAATTAAAATTTGCGACAGTAGAAAATTATTTTTTGAATAATTTACTATAGAAAAGGCAATCCCTGTCGTAATTAAAATTTGCGACAGTAAAAAATTATTTTGTGAGAAATTTACTATAGAAAAGGCAATCCCTGGCGTAATTAAAATTTGCGACAGTTTAAATATATTTTTTAATAATTTACTATAGAAAAGGCAATCCCTGGCGCACTTAAAATTTGCGACAGTAAAAAATTATTTTTTGAATAATTTACTATAGAAAAGGCAATTCCTGGCGTAATTAAAATTTGCGACAGTTGAAAATTATTTTTTGAATAATTTACTATAGAAGAGGCAAGCCCTGGCGTAATTAAAATTTGCGACAGTAAAAAATTATTTTGTGAGAAATTTACTATAAAAAAGGCAATCCCTGGGATATTTAAAATTTGCGACAGTATAAAATTATTTTTTGAAAAATTTACTATAGAAAAGGCAATCCCTGGCGCACTTAAAATTTGCTACAGTAAGAAATTATTTTTTGAATAATTTACTATAGAAAAGGCAATCCCTGGCGTATTTAAAATTTGCGACAGTATAAAATTATTTTTTGAATAATTTACTATAGAAAAGGCAATCCCTGGCGTAATTAAAATTTGCGACAGTATAAAATTATTTTTTGAATAATTTACTATAGAAAAGGCAATCCCTGGCGTAATTAAAATTTGCGAAAAGAGAAAATTATTTTTTGAATAATTTACTATAGAAAAGGCAATCCCTGGCGTATTTAATATTTGCGACATTAGAAAATTATTTTTTGAATAATTTACTATAGAAAAGGCAATCCCTGGCGTAATTAAAATTTGCGACAGTAAGAAATTAATTTGTGAGAAATTTACTATAGAAAAGGCAATCCCTGGGATATTTAGAATTTGCGACAGTAAAAAATTATTTTTTGAAAAATTTACTATAGAAAAGGCAATTTCTGGCGTAATTAAAATTTGCGACAGTAAAAAATTAGTTTTTGAATAATTTACTATAGAAAAGGCAATCCCTGGCGTATTTAAAATTTTCGACAGTAAAAAATTATTTTTTGAATAATTTACTATAGAAAAGGCAATCCCTGGCGTAATTAAAATTTGCGACAGTATAAAATTATTTTTTGAATAATTTACTTTAGAAAAGGCAATCCCTGGCGTAATTAAAATTTGCGACAGTAAAAAATTAATAATTTGAAAAATTTACCTGGCGAAATTGAAATTTGCGAGAGTAAAAAATTATTTTTTGAATAATTTACTATAGAAAAGGCAATCCCTGGCGTAATTAAAATTTGCGACAGTATAAAATTATTTTTTGAATAATTTACTATAGAAAAGGCAATCCCTGGCGTAATTAAAATTTGCGACAGTATAAAATTATTTTTTGAATAATTTACTATAGAAAAGGCAATCCCTGGCGCACTTAAAATTTGCGACAGTATAAAATTATTTTTTGAATAATTTACTATAGAAGAGGCAATCCCTGGCGCAATTAAAATTTGCGACAGTAAAAAATTATTTTTTGAATAATTTACTATAGAAAAGGCAATCCCTGGCGTAATTAAAATTTGCGACAGTATAAAATTATTTTTTGAATAATTTACTATAGAAAAGGCAATCTCTGGCGTTATTAAAATTTGCGACAGTATAAAATTATTTTTTGAATAATTTACTATAGAAAAGGCAATCCCTGGCGTACTTAAAATTTGCGACAGTAGAAAATTATTTTTTGAATAATTTACTATAGAAAAGGCAATCCCTGGCGTAATTAAAATTTGCGACAGTATAAAATTATTTTTTGCAAAATTTACTATAGAAAAGGCAATCCCTGGCGTAATTAAAATTTGCGACAGTAGAAAATTATTTTTTTAATAATTTACTATAGAAAAGGAAATCCCTGGCGTAATTTAAATTTGCGCCAGTATAAAATTATTTTTTGAATAATTTACTATAGAAAAGGCAATCCCTGGCGTAATTAAAATTTGCGACAGTATAAGATTATTTTTTGAATAATTTACTATAGAAAAGGCAATCCCTGGCGTAATTAAAATTTGCGACAGTTGAAAATTATTTTTTGAATAATTTACTATAGAAAAGGCAACCCCTGGCGTAATTAAAATTTGCGACAGTAGAAAATTATTTTTTGAATAATTTACTATAGAAAAGGCAATCCCTGGCGTATTTAAAATTTGCGACAGTAAAAAATTAATTTGTGAAAAATTTACCTGGCGAAATTGAAATTTGCGACAGTAAAAAATTATTTTTTGAATAATTTACTATAGAAAAGGCAATCCCTGGCGTAATTAAAATTTGCGACAGTATAAAATTATTTTTTGCAAAATTTACTATAGAAAAGGTAATCCCTGGCGCAATTACAATTTGCGACAGTAAAAAATTATTTTTTGCAAAATTTACTATAGAAAGGCAATCCCTGGCGTATTTAAAATTTTCGACAGTAAAAAATTATTTTTTGAATAATTTACTATAGAAAAGGCAATCCCTGGCGTATTTAAAATTTGCGACAGTAGAAAATTATTTTTTGAAAAATATACCTGGCGAAATTGAAATTTGTGACAGTAAAAAATTATTTTTTGAATAATTTACTATAGAAAAGGCAATCCCTGGCGCACTTAAAATTTGCGACAGTAAAAAATTATTTTTTGAATAATTTACTATAGAAAAGGCAATCCCTGGCGTAATTAAAATTTGCGACAGTATAGAATTAATTTTTGAAAAATTTACTGTAGAAAAGGCAATCCCTGGCGCAATTAAAATTTGCGACAGTAAAAAATTAATATTTTGAAAAATTTACTATAGAAAAGGCAATCCCTGGCGTAATTAAAATTTTGCGACAGTATAAAATTATTTTTTGAATAATTTACTATAGAAAAGGCAATCCCTGGCGTATTTAAAATTTGCGACAGTATAAAATTAATTTTTGAAAAATTTACTATAGAAAAGGCAATCCCTGGCGTAATTAAAATTTGCGACAGTAAAAAATTATTTTGTGAGAAATTTACTATAGAAAAGGCAATCCCTGGCGCACTTAAAATTTGCGACAGTAAAAAATTATTCTTTGAATAATTTACTATAGAAAAGGCAATCCCTGGCGTAATTAAAATTTGCGACAGTATAAAATTATTTTTTGAATAATTTACTATAGAAAAGGCAATCCCTGGCGTAATTAAAATTTGCGACAGTATAAAATTAATTTTTGAATAATTTACTATAGAAAAGGCAATCCCTGGCGCACTTAACAATTGCGACAGTATAAAATTATTTTTTGAATAATTTACTATAGAAAAGGCATTCCCTGGCGTAATTAAAATTTGCGACAGTATAAAATTAATTTTTGAATAATTTACTATAGAAAAGGCAATCCCTGGCGCACTTAACAATTGCGACAGTATAAAATTATTTTTGAATAATTTACTATAGAAAAGGCAATCCTGGCGTAATTAAAATTTGCGACAGTAAAAAATTATTTTGTGAGAAATTTACTATAGAAAAGGCAATCCCTGGCGTAATTAAAATTTGCGACAGTATAAAATTATTTTTTGAATAATTTACTATAGAAAAGGCAATCCCTGGCGCACTTAAAATTTGCGACAGTAAAAAATTATTTTTTGAATAATTTACTATAGAAAAGGCAATCCCTGGCGTATTTAAAATTTGCGACAGTAAAAAATTATTTTGTGAGAAATTTACTATAGAAAAGGCAATCCCTGGGATATTTAAAATTTGCGACAGTGAAAAATTATTTTGTGAGAAATTTACTATAGAAAAGGCAATCCCTGGCGCACTTAAAATATGCGACAGTAAAAAATTATTTTTTGAATAATTTACTATAGAAAAGGCAATCCCTGGCGTAATTAAAATTTGCGACAGTATAAAATTATTTTTTGAATAATTTACTATAGAAAAGGTAATCCCTGGCGTAATTAAAATTTGCGACAGTATAAAATTAATTTTTGAATAATTTACTATAGAAAGGCAATCCCTGGCGCACTTAACAATTGCGACAGTATAAAATTAGTTTTTGAATAATTTACTATAGAAAAGGCAATCCCTGGCGTAATTAAAATTTGCGACAGTATAAAATTAATTTTTGAATAATTTACTATAGAAAAGGCAATCCCTGGCGCACTTAACAATTGCGACAGTATAAAATTATTTTTTGAATAATTTACTATAGAAAAGGGCAATCCCTGGCGTAATTAAAAATTTGCGACAGTAAAAAATTATTTTGTGAGAAATTTACTATAGAAAAGGCAATCCCTGGCGTAATTAAAATTTGCGACAGTATAAAATTATTTTTTGAATAATTTACTATAGAAAAGGAAATCCCTGGCGCACTTAAAATTTGCGACAGTAAAAAATTATTTTTTGAATAATTTACTATAGAAAAAGCAATCCCTGGCGAAATTAAAATTTGCGACAGTTGAAAATTATTTTTTGAATAATTTACTAGAGAAGAGGCAATCCCTGGTGTAATTAAAATTTGCGACAGTAAAAATTTATTTTGTGAGAAATTTACTATAGAAAAGGCAATCCCTGGGATATTTAAAATTTGCGACAGTGAAAAAATTATTTTTTGAAAAATTTACTATAGAAAAGGCAATCCCTGGCGCACTTAAAATTTGCGACAGTAAAAAATTATTTTTTGCAAAATTTACTATAGAAAAGGCAATCCCTGGCGTATTTAAAATTTGCGGCAGTATAAAATTATTTTTTGAATAATTTACTATAGAAAAGGCAATCCCTGGCGTAATTAAAATTTGCGACAGTATAAAATTATTTTTTGAATAATTTACTATAGAAAAGACAATCCCTGGCGCACTTAAAATTTGCGACAGTAAAAAATTATTTTTGAATAATTTACTATAGAAAAGGCAATCCCTGGCGTAATTAAAATTTGCGACAGTATAAAATTATTTTTTGAATAATTTACTATAGAAAAGGCAATCCCTGGCGTAATTAAAATTTGCGGCAGTATAAAATTATTTTTTTATTTAATTTACTATAGAAAAGGCAATCCCTGGCGTATTTAAAATTTGCGACAGTAGAAAATTATTTTTTGAATAATTTACTATAGAAAAGGCAATCCCTGGCGTAATTAAAATTTGCGACAGTAAAAAATTAATTTGTGAGAAATTTACTATAGAAAAGGCAATCCTGGGATATTTAGAATTTTCGACAGTAAAAAATTATTTTTTGAAAAATTTACTATAGAAAAGGCAATCCCTGGCGTAATTAAAATTTGCGACAGTAAAAAATTAGTTTTTGAATAATTTACTATAGAAAAGGCAATGCCTGGCGTATTTAAAATTTGCGAGAGTAAAAAATAATTTTTTGAATAATTTGCTATAGAAAAGGCAATCCCTGGCGTAATTAAAATTTGCGACAGTATAAAATTATTTTTTGAATAATTTACTATAGAAAAGGCAATCCCTGGCGCACTTAAAATTTGCGACAGTAAAAAATTATTTTTTGAATAATTTACTATAGAAAAAGCAATCCCTGGCGTAATTAAAATTTGCGACAGTATAAAATTATTTTTTGAATAATTTACTATAGAAAAGGCAATTCCTGGCGTAATTAAAATTTGCGACAGTAGAAAATTATTTTTTGAATATTTTACTATAGAAAAGGCAATCCGTGGCGTAATTAAAATTTGCGACAGTAAAAAATTATTTTGTGAGAAATTTACTATAGAAAAGGCAATCCCTGGCGTAATTAAAATTTGCGACAGTATGAAATTATTTTTTGAATAATTTACTATAGAAAAGGCAATCCCTGGCGTAATTAAAATTTGCGACAGTAGAAAATTATTTTTTGAATAATTTACTATAGAAAAGGCAATCCCTGGCGCACTTAAAATTTGCGAGAGTAAAAAATTATTTTTTGAATAATTTACTATAGAAAAAGGGCATCCCTGGCGCACTTAAAATTTGCGACAGTATAAAATTATTTTTTGAATAATTTACTATAGAAAAGGCAATCCCTGGCGCAATTAAAATTTGCGATAGTAAAAAATTATTTTTTGAATAATTTACTATAGAAAAGGCAATCCCTGGCGTAATTAAAATTTGCGACAGTAGAAAATTATTTTTTGAATAATTTACTATAGAAAAGGCAATCCCTGGCGTAATTAAAATTTGCGACAGTATAAAATTATTTTTTGCAAAATTTACTATAGAAAAGGCAATCCCTGGCGTAATTAAAATTTGCGAGTGTAGAAAATTATTTTTTGAATAATTTACTATAGAAAAGGCAATCCCTGGCGTAATTAAAATTTGCCGACAGTATAAAATTATTTTTTGAATAATTTACTATAGAAAAGGCAATCCCTGGCGTAATTAAAATTTGCGACAGTATAAAATTATTTTTTGAATAATTTACTATAGAAAAGGCAATCGCTGGCGTAATTAAAATTTGCGACAGTATAAAATTATTTTTTGAATAATTTACTATAGAAAAGGCAATCCCTGGCGTAATTAAAATTTGCGACAGTAGAAAATTATTTTTTGAATAATTTACTATAGAAAAGGCAATCCCTGGCGTAATTAAAATTTGCGACAGTATAAAATTATTTTTTGCAAAATTTACTATAGAAAAGGCAATCCCTGGCGTAATTAAATTTGCGAGTGTAGAAAATTATTTTTTGAATAATTTACTATAGAAAAGGCAATCCTGGCGTAATTAAAATTTGCGACAGTATAAAATTATTTTTTGAATAATTTACTATAGAAAAGGCAATCCCTGGCGTAATTACAATTTGCGACAGTATAAAATTGTTTTTTGAATAATTTACTATAGAAAAGGCAATCCCTGGCGTAATTAAAATTTGCGACAGTAGAAAATTATTTTCTGAATAATTTACTATAGAAAAGGCAATCCCTGGCGTAATTAAAATTTGCGACAGTAGAAAATTAATTTTTGAATAATTTACAATAGAAAAGGCAATCCCTGGCGTATTTAAAATTTGCGACAGTAAAAAATTAATTTGTGAAAAATTTACCTGGCGAAATTGAAATTTGCGACAGTAAAAAATTATTTTTTGAATAATTTACTATAGAAAAGGCAATCCCTGGCGTAATTAAAATTTGCGACAGTATAAAATTATTTTTTGCAAAATTTACTATAGAAAAGGTAATCCCTGGCGCAATTACATTTTGCGACAGTAAAAAATTATTTTTTTGCAAAATTTACTATAGAAAAGGCAATCCCTGGCGTATTTAAAATTTTCGACAGTAAAAAATTATTTTTTGAATAATTTACTATAGAAAAGGCAATCCCTGGCGTATTTAAAATTTGCGACAGTAGAAAATTATTTTTTGAAAAATTTACCTGGCGAAATTGAAATTTGCGACAGTAAAAAATTATTTTTTGAATAATTTACTATAGAAAAGGCAATCCCTGGCGCACTTAAAATTTGCGACAGTAAAAAATTATTTTTTGAATAATTTACTATAGAAAAGTCAATCCCTGGCGTAATTAAAATTTACGACAGTAGAAAATTATTTTTTGAATAATTTACTATAGAAAAGGCAATTCCTGGCGCACTTAACAATTGCGACAGTATAAAATTATTTTTTGAATAATTTACTATAGAAAAGGCAATACCTGGCGTAATTAAAATTTGCGACAGTAAAAAATTATTTTGTGAGAAATTTACTATAGAAAAGGCAATCCCTGGCGTAATTAAAATTTGCGACAGTATAAAATTATTTTTTGAATAATTTACTATAGAAAAGGCAATCCCTGGCGCACTTAAAATTTGCGACAGTAAAAAATTATTTTTTGAATAATTTACTATAGAAAAGGCAATCCCTGGCGTAATTAAAATTTGCGACAGTTGAAAATTATTTTTGAATAATTTACTATAGAAGAGGCAATCCCTGGCGTATTTAAAATTTGCGACAGTAAAAAATTATTTTGTGAGAAATTTACTATAGAAAAGGCAATCCCTGGCGTAATTAAAATTTGCGACAGTATAAAATTAATTTTTGAATAATTTACTATAGAAAAGGCAATCCCTGGCGCACTTAACAATTGCGACAGTATAAAATTATTTTTTGAATAATTTACTATAGAAAAGGCAATCCCTGGCGTAATTAAAATTTGCGACAGTATAAAATTAATTTTTGAATAATTTACTATAGAAAAGGCAATCCCTGGCGCACTTAACAATTGCGACAGTATAAAATTATTTTTTGAATAATTTACTATAGAAAAGGTAATCCCTGGCGCAATTACAATTTGCGACAGTAAAAAATTATTTTTTTGGCAAAATTTACTATAGAAAAGGCAATCCCTGGCGCACTTAAAATTTGCGACAGTAAAAAATTATTTTTTGAATAATTTACTATAGAAAAGGCAATCCCTGGCGTGATTAAAATTTGCGACAGTATAAAATTATTTTTTGCAAAATTTACTATAGAAAAGGTAATCCCTGGCGCAATTACAATTTGCGACAGTAAAAAATTATTTTTTGCAAAATTTACTATAGAAAAGGCAATCCCTGGCGTATTTAAAATTTTCGACAGTAAAAAATTATTTTTTGAATAATTTACTATAGAAAAGGCAATCCCTGGCGTATTTAAAATTTGCGACAGTAGAAAATTATTTTTTGAATAATTTACTATAGAAAAGGCAATCCCTGGCGTAATTAAAATTTGCGACAGTTTGAAAATTATTTTTTGAATAATTTACTATAGAAGAGGCAATCCCTGGCGTATTTAAAATTTGCGACAGTAGAAAATTAATTTTTGAATAATTTACTATAGAAAAGGCAATCCCTGGCGTATTTAAAATTTGCGACAGTAAAAAATTAATTTGTGAAAAATTTACCTGGCGAAATTGAAATTTGCGACAGTAAAAAATTATTTTTTGAATAATTTACTATAGAAAAGGCAATCCCTGGCGTAATTAAAATTTGCGACAGTATAAAATTATTTTTTGCAAAATTTACTATAGAAAAGGTAATCCCTGGCGCAATTACAATTTGCGACAGTAAAAAATTATTTTTTGCAAAATTTACTATAGAAAAGGCAATCCCTGGCGTATTTAAAATTTTCGACAGTAAAAAATTATTTTTTGAATAATTTACTATAGAAAAGGCAATCCCTGGCGTATTTAAAATTTGCGACAGTAGAAAATTATTTTTTGAAAAACTTACCAGGCGAAATTGAAATTTGCGACAGTAAAAAATTATTTTTTGAATAATTTACTATAGAAAAGGGCAATCCCTGGCGCACTTAAAATTTGCGACAGTAAAAAATTATTTTTTGAATAATTTACTATAGAAAAGGCAATCCCTGGCGTAATTAAAATTTACGACAGTAGAAAATTATTTTTTGAATAATTTACTATAGAAAAGGCAATTCCTGGCGCACTTAACAATTTCGACAGTATAAAATTATTTTTTGAATAATTTACTATAGAAAAGGCAATCCCTGGCGTAATTAAAATTTGCGACAGTAAAAAATTATTTTGTGAGAAATTTACTATAGAAAAGGCAATACCTGGCGTAATTAAAATTTGCGACAGTATAAAATTATTTTTTGAATAATTTACTATAGAAAAGGCAATCCCTGCGCACTTAAAATTTGCGACAGTAAAAAATTATTTTTTGAATAATTTACTATAGAAAAGGCAATCCCTGGCGTAATTAAAATTTGCGACAGTTGAAAATTATTTTTTGAATAATTTACTATAGAAGAGGCAATCCCTGGCGTATTTAAAATTTGAGACAGTAAAAAATTATTTTGTGAGAAATTTACTATAGAAAAGGCAATCCCTGGCGTAATTAAAATTTGCGACAGTATAAAATTAATTTTTGAATAATTTACTATAGAAAAGGCAATCCCTGGCGCACTTAACAATTGCGACAGTATAAAATTATTTTTGAATAATTTACTATAGAAAAGGCAATCCCTGGCGTAATTAAAAATTGCGACAGTATAAAATTAATTTTTGAATAATTTACTATAGAATAGGCAATCCCTGGCGCACTTAACAATTGCGACAGTATAAAATTATTTTTTGAATAATTTACTATAGAAGAGGCAATCCCTGGCGTATTTAAAATTTGCGAGAGTAAAAAATTATTTTGTGAGAAATTTACTATAGAAAAGGCAATCCCTGGGATATTTAAAATTTGCGACAGTGAAAAATTATTTTGTGAGAAATTTACTATAGAAAAGGCAATCCCTGGCGCACTTAAATTTGCGACAGTAAAAAATTATTTTTTGAATAATTTACTATAGAAAAGGCAATCCCTGGCGTAATTAAAATTTGCGACAGTATAAAATTATTTTTTGAATAATTTACTATAGACAAGGCAATCCCTGGCGTAATTAAAATTTGCGACAGTATAAAATTAATTTTTGAATAATTTACTATAGAAAAGGCAATCCCTGGCGCACTTAATAATTGCGACAGTATAAAATTAATTTTTGATTAATTTACTATAGAAAAGGCAATCCCTGGCGTAATTAAAATTTGCGACAGTATAAAATTAATTTTTGAATAATTTACTATAGAAAAGGGCAATCCCTGGCGCACTTGACAATTGCGACAATATAAAATTATTTTTTGAATAATTTACTATAGAAAAGGCAATCCCTGGCGTAATTAAAATTTGCTACAGTAAAAAATTATTTTGTGAGAAATTACTATAGAAAAGGCAATCCCTGGCGTAATTAAAATTTGCGACAGTATAAAATTATTTTTTGAATAATTTACTATAGAAAAGGCAATCCCTGGCGCACTTAAAATTTGCGACAGTAAAAAAATTATTTTTTGAATAATTTACTATAGAAAAAGCAATCCCTGGCGTAATTAAAATTTGCGACAGTTGAAAATTATTTTTTGAATAATTTACTATAGAAGAGCAATCCCTGGTGTAATTAAAATTTGCGGCAGTAAAAAATTATTTTGTGAGAAATTTACTATAGAAAAGGCAATCCCTGGGATATTTAAAATTTGCGACAGTGAAAAATTATTTTTTGAAAAATTTACTATAGAAAAGGCAATCGCTGGCGCACTTAAAATTTGCGACAGTAAAATATTATTTTTTGCAAAATTTACTATAGAAAAGGCAATCCCTGGAGTATTTAAAATTTGCGGCAGTATAAAATTATTTTTTGAATAATTTACTATAGAAAAGGCAATCCCTGGCGTAATTAAAATTTGCGACAGTATAAAATTATTTTTTGAATAATTTACTATAGAAAAGACAATCCCTGGCGCACTTAAAATTTGCGACAGTAAAAAATTATTTTTTGAATAATTTACTATAGAAAAGGCAATGCCTGGCGTAATTAAAATTTGCGACA
Source organism: Dioctria linearis (assembly GCA_963930735.1). Classification (NCBI taxonomy): domain Eukaryota; kingdom Metazoa; phylum Arthropoda; class Insecta; order Diptera; family Asilidae; genus Dioctria; species Dioctria linearis. The sequence continues at coordinate 202,726 of CAWVNZ010000864.1, read as the reverse complement.
GTATAAAATTATTTTTTGAATAATTTACTATAGAAAAGGCAATCCCTGGCGTAATTAAAATTTGCGACAGTATAAAATTATTTTTTGAATAATTTACTATAGAAAAGGCAATCCCTGGCGTAATTAAAATTTGCGACAGTAGAAAATTATTTTTTGAATAATTTACTATAGAAAAGGCAATCCCTGGCGCACTTAAAATTTGCGACAGTAAAAAATTATTTTTTGAATAATTTACTATAGAAAAGGCAATCCCTGCGTAATTAAAATTTGCGACAGTATAAAATTATTTTTTGAATAATTTACTATAGAAAAGGCAATCCTGGCGTAATTAAAATTTTGCGAGAGTAGAAAATTATTTTTTGAATAATTTACTATAGAAAAGGCAATCCCTGGCGTATTTAAAATTTGCGACAGTAGAAAATTATTTTTTGAATAATTTACTATAGAAAAGGCAATCCCTGGCGTAATTAAAATTTGCGACAGTAAAAAATTAATTTGTGAGAAATTTACTATAGAAAAGGCAATCCCTGGGATATTTAGAATTTTCGACAGTAAAAAATTATTTTTGAAAAATTTACTATAGAAAAGGCAATCCCTGGCGTATTTAAAATTTGCGACAATATAAAATTAATTTTGAAAAATTTACTGTAGAAAAGGCAATCCCTGGCGTAATTAAAATTTGCGACAGTAAAAAATTATTTTGTGAGAAATTTACTATAGAAAGGCAATCCCTGGCGTAATTAAAATTTGCGACAGTAAAAAATTATTTTGTGAGAAATTTACTATAGAAAAGGCAATCCCTGGCGTAATTAAAATTTGCGACAGTATAAAATTATTTTTTGAATAATTTACTATAGAAAGGCAATCCCTGGCGCACCTTAAAAATTGCGACAGTATAAAATTATTTTTTGAATAATTTACTATAGAAAAGGCAATCCCTGGCGTAGTTAAAATTTGCGACAGTAAAAAATTATTTTTTGAATAATTTACTATAGAAAAGGCAATCCCTGGCGTAATTAAAATTTGCGACAGTAGAAAATTATTTTTGAATAATTTACTACAGAAAAGGCAATCCTTGGCGTATTTAAAATTTGCGACAGTAAAAAATTAATTTGTGAAAAATTTACCTGGCGAAATTGAAATTTGCGAGAGTAAAAAATTATTTTTTGAATAATTTACTATAGAAAAGGCAATCCCTGTCGTAATTAAAATTTGCGACAGTAGAAAATTATTTTTTGAATAATTTACTATAGAAAAGGCAATCCCTGGCTTAATTAAAATTTGCGACAGTATAAAATTATTTTTTGAATAATTTACTATAGAAAAGGCAATCCCTGGCGTAATTAAAATTTGCGACAGTATAAAATTATTTTTTGAATAATTTACTTTAGAAAAGGCAATCCCTGGCGTAATTAAAATTTGCGACAGTAGAAAATTATTTTTTGAATAATTTACTATAGAAAAGGCAATCCCTGGCGTAATTAAAATTTGCGACAGTAAAAAATTATTTTGTGAGAAATTTATTATAGAAAAGGCAATCCCTGGCGTAATTAAAATTTGCGACATTATAAAATTATTTTTTGAATAATTTACTATAGAAAAGGCAATCCCTGGCGTAATTAAAATTTGCGACAGTATAAAATTATTTTTTGAATAATTTACTATAGAAAAGGCAATTCCTGGCGTAATTAAAATTTGCGACAGTAGAAAATTATTTTTTGAATAATTTACTATAGAAAAGGCAATCCCTGGCGTAATTAAAATTTGCGACAGTATAAAATTATTTTTTGCAAAATTTACTATAGAAAAGGCAATCCCTGGCGTAATTAAAATTTGCGACAGTATAAAATTATTTTTTGAATAATTTACTATAGAAAAGGCAATCCCTGGCGTAATTAAAATTTGCGACAGTAAAAAATTATTTTTTGAATAATTTACTATAGAAAAGGCAATCCCTGGCGTAATTAAAATTTGCGACAGTTGAAAATTATTTTTTGAATAATTTACTATAGAAAAGGCAATTCCTGGCGTAATTAAAATTTGCGACAGTATAAAATTATTTTTTGAATAATTTACTATAGAAAAGGCAATCCCTGGCGTAATTAAAATTTGCGACAGTAAAAAATTATTTTTTGAATAATTTACTATAGAAAAGGCAATCCCTGGCGTAATTAAAATTTGCGACAGTAGAAAATTATTTTTTGAATAATTTGCTATAGAAAAGGCAATCCCTGGCGTATTTAAAATTTGCGACAGTAGAAAATTATTTTTTGAATAATTTACTATAGAAAAGGCAATCCCTGGCGCAATTAAAATTTGCGACAGTAAAAAATTAATTTTTGAAAAATTTACTGTAGAAAAAGCAATCCCTGGGATATTTAAAATTTGCGACAGTAAAAAATTATTTTTTGAATAATTTACTATAGAAAAGGCAATCCCTGGCGTAATTAAAATTTGCGACAGTAGAAAATTATTTTTTGAATAATTTACTATAGAAAAGGCAATCCCTGGCGTATTTAAAATTTGCGACAGTAGAAAATTATTTTGTGAAAAGTTTACCTGGCGAAATTGAAATTTGCGTGAGTAAAAAATTATTTTTTGAATAATTTACTATAGAAAAGGCAATCCCTGGCGTAATTAAAATTTGCGACAGTAAAAAATTATTTTTTGAATAATTTACTATAGAAAAGGCAATCCCTGGCGTAATTAAAATTTGCGACAGTAAAAAATTATTTTTTGAATAATTTACTATAGAAAAGGCAATCCCTGGCGTAATTAAAATTTGCGACAGTAGAAAATTATTTTTTGAATAATTTCCTATAGAAAAGGCAATCCCTGGCGTATTTAAAATTTGCGACAGGAAAAAATTAATTTGTGAAAAGTTTACCTGGCGAAATTGAAATTTGCGTGAGTAAAAAATTATTTTTTGAATAATTTACTATAGAAAAGGCAATCCCTGGCGTAATTAAAATTTGCGACAGTAAAAAATTATTTTTTGAATAATTTACTATAGAAAAGGCAATCCCTGGCGTAATTAAAATTTGCGACAGTAGAAAATTATTTTTTGAATAATTTACTATAGAAAAGGCAATCCCTGGCGTATTTAAAATTTGCGACAGTAAAAAATTAATTTGTGAAAAATTTACCTGGCGAAATTGAAATTTGCGACAGTATAAAATTATTTTTTGAATAATTTACTATAGAAAAGGCAATCCCTGGCGCACTTAAAATTTGCGACAGTAAAAAATTATTTTTTGAATAATTTACTATAGAAAAGGCAATCCCTGGCGTAATTAAAATTTGCGACAATATAAAATAATTTTTTGAATAATTTACTATAGAAAAGGCAATCCCTGGCGTAATTAATATTCGCGGCAGTAGAAAATTATTTTTTGAATAATTTACTATAGAAAAGGCAATCCCTGGCGTAATTAAAATTTGCGACAGTAAAAAATTATTTTGTGAGAAATTTACTATAGAAAAGGCAATCCCTGGCGTAATTAAAATTTGCGACAGTATAAAATTATTTTTTGAATAATTTACTATAGAAAAGGCAATCCCTGGCGCACTTAAAATTTGCGACAGTAAAAAATTATTTTTTGAATAATTTACTATAGAAAAGGCAATCCCTGGCGTAATTAAAATTTGCGACAGTTGAAAATTATTTTTTGAATAATTTACTATAGAAGAGGCAATTCCTGGCGTAATTAAAATTTGCGACAGTAAAAAATTATTTTGTGAGAAATTTACTAAAGAAAAGGCAATCCCTGGGATATTTAAAATTTGCGACAGTAAAAAATTATTTTTTGAAAAATTTACTATAGAAAAGGCAATCCCTGGCGCACTTAAAATTTGCGACAGTAAAAAATTATTTTTTGAATAATTTACTATAGAAAAGGCAATCCCTGGCGTATTTAAAATTTGCGACAGTATAAAATTATTTTTTGAATAATTTACTATAGAAAAGGCAATCCCTGGCGTAATTAAAATTTGCGACAGTAAAAAATTAGTCTTTGAATAATTTACTATAGAAAAGGCAATCCCTGGCGTATTTAAAATTTTCGACAGTAAAAAATTATTTTTTGAATAATTTACTATAGAAAATGCAATCCCTGGCGTAATTAAAATTTGCGACAGTATAAAATTATTTTTTGAATAATTTACTATAGAAAAGGCAATCCCTGGCGCACTTAAAATTTGCGACAGTATAAAATTATTTTTTGCAAAATTTACTATAGAAGAGGCACTCCCTGGCGTATTTAAAATTTGCGACATTATAAAATTAATTTTTGAAAAATTTACTGTAGAAAGGGCAATCCCTGGCGCAATTAAAATTTGCGACAGTAGAAAATTATTTTTTGAAAAATTTACTGTAGAAAAGGCAATCCCTGGCGCAATTAAAATTTGCGACAGTAGAAAATTATTTTTTGAATAATTTACTATAGAAAAGGCAATCCCTGGCGTAATTAAAATTTGCGACAGTAGAAAATTATTTTTTGAATAATTTACTATAGAAAAGGCAATCCCTGGCGTAATTAAAATTTGCGACAGTAGAAAATTATTTTTTGAATAATTTCCTATAGAAAAGGCAATCCCTGGCGTATTTAAAATTTGCGACAGGAAAAAAGTAATTTGTGAAAAATTTACCTGGCGAAATTGAAATTTGCGAGAGTAAAAAATTATTTTTTGAATAATTTACTATAGAAAAGGCAATCCCTGGCGTAATTAAAATTTGCGACAGTAAAAAATTATTTTTTGAATAATTTACTATAGAAAAGGCAATCCCTGGCGTAATTAAAATTTGCGACAGTAGAGAATTATTTTTTGAATAATTTACTATAGAAAAGGCAATCCCTGGCGTATTTAAAATTTGCGACAGTAAAAAATTAATTTGTGAAAAATTTACCTGGCGAAATTGAGATTTGCGAGAGTAAAAAATTATTTTTTGAATAATTTACTATAGAAAAGGCAATCCCTGGCGTAATTAAAATTTGCGACAGTAAAAAATTATTTTTTGAATAATTTACTATAGAAAAGGCAATCCCTGGCGTAATTAAAATTTGCGACAGTAGAAAATTATTTTTTGAATAATTTACTATAGAAAAGGCAATCCCTGGCGTAATTAAAATTTGCGACAGTAAAAAATTATTTTGTGAGAAATTTACTATAGAAAAGGCAATCCCTGGCGTAATTAAAATTTGCGACAGTAAAAAATTATTTTTTGAATAATTTACTATAGAAAAGGCAATCCCTGGCGTAATTAAAATTTGCGACAGTAGAAAATTATTTTTTGAATAATTTACTATAGAAAAGGCAATCCCTGGCGTAATTAAAATTTGCGACAGTAAAAAAATATTTTGTGAGAAATTTACTATAGAAAAGGCAATCCCTGGCGTAATTAAAATTTGCGACAGTATAAAATTATTTTTTGAATAATTTACTATAGAAAAGGCAATCCCTGGCGCACTTAAAATTTGCGACAGTAAAAAATTATTTTTTGAATAATTTACTGTAGAAAAGGCAATCCCTGGCGCAATTAAAATTTGCGACAGTAGAAAATTATTTTTTGAATAATTTATAATAGAAAAGGCAATCCCTGGGGTAATTAAAATTTGCAACAGTAGAAAATTATTTTTTGAAAAATTTACTGTAGAAAAGGCAATCCCTGGCGCAATTAAAATTTGCGACAGTAGAAAATTATTTTTTGAATAATTTACTATAGAAAAGGCAATCCCTGGCGCAATTAAAATTTGCGACAGTAGAAAATTATTTTTTGAATAATTTATAATAGAAAAGGCAATCCCTGGGGTAATTAAAATTTGCAACAGTAGAAAATTATTTTTTGAATAATTTACTATAGAAAAAGCAATCCCTGGCGCACTTAAAATTTGCGACAGTAAGAAATTATTTTTTGAATAATTTACTATAGAAAAGGCAATCCCTGGCGTAATTAAAATTTCCGACAGTATAAAATTATTTTTTGAATAATTTACTATAGAAAAGGCAATCCCTGGCGCAATTAAAATTTGCGACAGTAAAAAATTAATATTTTGACAAATTTACCTGGCGAAATTGAAATTTGCGAGAGTAAAAAATTATTTTTTGAATAATTTACTATAGAAATGGCAATCCCTGGCGTAATTAAAATTTGCGACAGTATAAAATTATTTTTTGAATAATTTACTATAGAAAAGGCAATCCCTGGCGTAATTAAAATTTGCGACAGTATAAAATTATTTTTTGAATAATTTACTATAGAAAAGGCAATCCCTGGCGTAATTAAAATTTGCGACAGTAGAAAATTATTTTTTGAATAATTTACTATAGAAAAGGCAATCCCTGGGATATTTAAAATTTGCGACAGTAGAAAATTATTTTTTGAATAATTTACTATAGAAAAGGCAATCCCTGGCGCAATTAAAATTTGCGACAGTAGAAAATTATTTTTTGAAAAGTTTACTATAGAAAAGGCAATCCCTGGCGCAATTAAAATTTGCGACAGTAAAAAATTATTTTTTGCAAAATTTACTGTAGAAAAGGCAATCCCTGGCGCAATTAAAACTTGCGATAGTAAAAAATTATTTTTTGAAAAATTTACTGTAGAAAAGGCAATCCCTGGCGCAATTAAAATTTGCGACAGTATAAAATTACTTTTTGAATAATTTACTATAGAAAAGGCAATCCCTGGCGTAATTAAAATTTGCGATAGTAAAAAATTATTTTTTGAATAATTTACTATAGAAAAGGCAATCCCTGGCGCACTTAAAATTTGCGAGAGTAAAAAATTATTTTTTGAATAATTTACTATAGAAAAGGCAATCCCTCGCGCACTTAAAATTTGCGACAGTATAAAATTATTTTTTGAATAGTTTACTATAGAAAAGGCAATCCCTGGCGTAATTAAAATTTGCGACAGTAGAGAATTATTTTTTGAATAATTTACTATAGAAAAGGCAATCCCTGGCGTATTTAAAATTTGCGACAGTAAAAAATTAATTTGTGAAAAATTTACCTGGCGAAATTGAGATTTGCGAGAGTAAAAAATTATTTTTTGAATAATTTACTATAGAAAAGGCAATCCCTGGCGTAATTAAAATTTGCGACAGTAAAAAATTATTTTTTGAATAATTTACTATAGAAAAGGCAATCCCTGGCGTAATTAAAATTTGCGACAGTAGAAAATTATTTTTTGAATAATTTACTATAGAAAAGGCAATCCCTGGCGCAATTAAAATTTGCGACAGTAAAAAATTATTTTGTGAGAAATTTACTATAGAAAAGGCAATCCCTGGCGTAATTAAAATTTGCGACAGTAAAAAATTATTTTTTGAATAATTTACTATAGAAAATGCAATCCCTGGCGTAATTAAAATTTGCGACAGTAGAAAATTATTTTTTGAATAATTTACTATAGAAAAGGCAATCCCTGGCGTAATTAAAATTTGCGACAGTAAAAAATTATTTTGTGAGAAATTTACTATAGAAAAGGTAATCCCTGGCGTAATTAAAATTTGCGACAGTATAAAATTATTTTTTGAATAATTTACTATAGAAAAGGCAATCCCTGGCGCACTTAAAATTTGCGACAGTAAAAAATTATTTTTTGAATAATTTACTGTAGAAAAGGCAATCCCTGGGGTAATTAAAATTTGCAACAGTAGAAAATTATTTTTTGAATAATTTACTATAGAAAAAGCAATCCCTGGCGCACTTAAAATTTGCGACAGTAAGAAATTATTTTTTGAATAATTTACTATAGAAAAGGCAATCCCTGGCGTAATTAAAATTTCCGACAGTATAAAATTATTTTTTGAATAATTTACTATAGAAAAGGCAATCCCTGGCGCAATTAAAATTTGCGACAGTAAAAAATTAATATTTTGAAAAATTTACCTGGCGAAATTGAAATTTGCGAGAGTAAAAAATTATTTTTTGAATAATTTACTATAGAAATGGCAATCCCTGGCGTAATTAAAATTTGCGACAGTATAAAATTATTTTTTGAATAATTTACTATAGAAAAGGCAATCCCTGGCGTAATTAAAATTTGCGACAGTATAAAATTATTTTTTGAATAATTTACTATAGAAAAGGCAATCCCTGGCGTAATTAAAATTTGCGACAGTAGAAAATTATTTTTTGAATAATTTACTATAGAAAAGGCAATCCCTGGGATATTTAAAATTTGCGACAGTAGAAAATTATTTTTTAAATAATTTACTATAGAAAAGGCAATCCCTGGCGCAATTAAAATTTGCGACAGTAGAAAATTATTTTTTGAAAAGTTTACTATAGAAAAGGCAATCCCTGGCGCAATTAAAATTTGCGACAGTAAAAAATTATTTTTTGCAAAATTTACTGTAGAAAAGGCAATCCCTGGCGCAATTAAAACTTGCGATAGTAAAAAATTATTTTTTGAAAAATTTACTGTAGAAAAGGCAATCCCTGGCGCAATTAAAATTTGCGACAGTATAAAATTACTTTTTGAATAATTTACTATAGAAAAGGCAATCCCTGGCGTAATTAAAATTTGCGATAGTAAAAAATTATTTTTTGAATAATTTACTATAGAAAAGGCAATCCCTGGCGCACTTAAAATTTGCGAGAGTAAAAAATTATTTTTTGAATAATTTACTATAGAAAAGGCAATCCCTCGCGCACTTAAAATTTGCGACAGTATAAAATTATTTTTTGAATAGTTTACTATAGAAAAGGCAATCCTTGGCGCAATTAAAATTTGCGACAGTAAAAAATTATTTTTTGAATAATTTACTATAGAAAAGGCAATCCCTGGCGTAATTAAAATTTGCGACAGTAGAAAATTATTTTTTGAATAATTTACTATAGAAAAGGCAATCCCTGGCGTAATTAAAATTTGCGACAGTAAAAAATTATTTTGTGAGAAATTTACTATAGAAAAGGCAATCCCTGGCGTAATTAAAATTTGCGACAGTAAAAAATTATTTTTTGAATAATTTACTATAGAAAAGGCAATCCCTGGCGTAATTAAAATTTGCGACAGTAGAAAATTATTTTTTGAATAATTTCCTATAGAAAAGGCAATCCCTGGCGTATTTAAAATTTGCGACAGGAAAAAAGTAATTTGTGAAAAATTTACCTGGCGAAATTGAAATTTGCGAGAGTAAAAAATTATTTTTTGAATAATTTACTATAGAAAAGGCAATCCCTGGCGTAATTAAAATTTGCGACAGTAAAAAATTATTTTTTGAATAATTTACTATAGAAAAGGCAATCCCTGGCGTAATTAAAATTTGCGACAGTAGAGAATTATTTTTTGAATAATTTACTATAGAAAAGGCAATCCCTGGCGTATTTAAAATTTGCGACAGTAAAAAATTAATTTGTGAAAAATTTACCTGGCGAAATTGAGATTTGCGAGAGTAAAAAATTATTTTTTGAATAATTTACTATAGAAAAGGCAATCCCTGGCGTAATTAAAATTTGCGACAGTAAAAAATTATTTTTTGAATAATTTACTATAGAAAAGGCAATCCCTGGCGTAATTAAAATTTGCGACAGTAGAAAATTATTTTTTGAATAATTTACTATAGAAAAGGCAATCCCTGGCGTAATTAAAATTTGCGACAGTAAAAAATTATTTTGTGAGAAATTTACTATAGAAAAGGCAATCCCTGGCGTAATTAAAATTTGCGACAGTAAAAAATTATTTTTTGAATAATTTACTATAGAAAAGGCAATCCCTGGCGTAATTAAAATTTGCGACAGTAGAAAATTATTTTTTGAATAATTTACTATAGAAAAGGCAATCCCTGGCGTAATTAAAATTTGCGACAGTAAAAAATTATTTTGTGAGAAATTTACTATAGAAAAGGCAATCCCTGGCGTAATTAAAATTTGCGACAGTATAAAATTATTTTTTGAATAATTTACTATAGAAAAGGCAATCCCTGGCGCACTTAAAATTTGCGACAGTAAAAAATTATTTTTTGAATAATTTACTGTAGAAAAGGCAATCCCTGGCGCAATTAAAATTTGCGACAGTAGAAAATTATTTTTTGAATAATTTATAATAGAAAAGGCAATCCCTCGGGTAATTAAAATTTGCAACAGTAGAAAATTATTTTTTGAAAAATTTACTGTAGAAAAGGCAATCCCTGGCGCAATTAAAATTTGCGACAGTAGAAAATTATTTTTTGAATAATTTACTATAGAAAAGGCAATCCCTGGCGCAATTAAAATTTGCGACAGTAGAAAATTATTTTTTGAATAATTTATAATAGAAAAGGCAATCCCTGGGGTAATTAAAATTTGCAACAGTAGAAAATTATTTTTTGAATAATTTACTATAGAAAAAGCAATCCCTGGCGCACTTAAAATTTGCGACAGTAAGAAATTATTTTTTGAATAATTTACTATAGAAAAGGCAATCCCTGGCGTAATTAAAATTTCCGACAGTATAAAATTATTTTTTGAATAATTTACTATAGAAAAGGCAATCCCTGGCGCAATTAAAATTTGCCACAGTAAAAAATTAATATTTTGAAAAATTTACCTGGCGAAATTGAAATTTGCGAGATTAAAAAATTATTTTTTGAATAATTTACTATAGAAAAGGCAATCCCTGGCGTAATTAAAATTTGCGACAGTATAAAATTATTTTTTGAATAATTTACTATAGAAAAGGCAATCCCTGGCGTAATTAAAATTTGCGACAGTAGAAAATTATTTTTTGAATAATTTACTATAGAAAAGGCAATCCCTGGGATATTTAAAATTTGCGACAGTAGAAAATTATTTTTTGAATAATTTACTATAGAAAAGGCAATCCCTGGCGCAATTAAAATTTGCGACAGTAGAAAATTATTTTTTGAAAAGTTTACTATAGAAAAGGCAATCCCTGGCGCAATTAAAATTTGCGACAGTAAAAAATTATTTTTTGCAAAATTTACTGTAGAAAAGGCAATCCCTGGCGCAATTAAAACTTGCGATAGTAAAAAATTATTTTTTGAAAAATTTACTGTAGAAAAGGCAATCCCTGGCGCAATTAAAATTTGCGACAGTATAAAATTACTTTTTGAATAATTTACTATAGAAAAGGCAATCCCTGGCGTAATTAAAATTTGCGATAGTAAAAAATTATTTTTTGAATAATTTACTATAGAAAAGGCAATCCCTGGCGCACTTAAAATTTGCGAGAGTAAAAAATTATTTTTTGAATAATTTACTATAGAAAAGGCAATCCCTCGCGCACTTAAAATTTGCGACAGTATAAAATTATTTTTTGAATAGTTTACTATAGAAAAGGCAATCCTTGGCGCAATTAAAATTTGCGACAGTAAAAAATTATTTTTTGAATAATTTACTATAGAAAAGGCAATCCCTGGCGTAATTAAAATTTGCGACAGTAGAAAATTATTTTTTGAATAATTTACTATAGAAAAGGCAATCCCTGGCGTAATTAAAATTTGCGACAGTAAAAAATTATTTTGTGAGAAATTTACTATAGAAAAGGCAATCCCTGGCGTAATTAAAATTTGCGACAGTAAAAAATTATTTTGTGAGAAATTTACTATAGAAAAGGCAATCCCTGGCGTAATTAAAATTTGCGACAGTAAAAAATTATTTTTTGAATAATTTACTATAGAAAAGGCAATCCCTGGCGTAATTAAAATTTGCGACAGTAGAAAATTATTTTTTGAATAATTTACTATAGAAAAGGCAATCCCTGGCGTAATTAAAATTTGCGACAGTAAAAAATTATTTTGTGAGAAATTTACTATAGAAAAGGCAATCCCTGGCGTAATTAAAATTTGCGACAGTATAAAATTATTTTTGAATAATTTACTATAGAAAAGGCAATCCCTGGCGCACTTAAAATTTGCGACAGTAAAAAATTATTTTTTGAATAATTTACTGTAGAAAAGGCAATCCCTGGCGCAATTAAAATTTGCGACAGTAGAAAATTATTTTTTGAATAATTTATAATAGAAAAGGCAATCCCTGGGGTAATTAAAATTTGCAACAGTAGAAAATTATTTTTTGAAAAATTTACTGTAGAAAAGGCAATCCCTGGCGCAATTAAAATTTGCGACAGTAGAAAATTATTTTTTGAATAATTTACTATAGAAAAGGCAATCCCTGGCGCAATTAAAATTTGCGACAGTAGAAAATTATTTTTTGAATAATTTATAATAGAAAAGGCAATCCCTGGGGTAATTAAAATTTGCAACAGTAGAAAATTATTTTTTGAATAATTTACTATAGAAAAAGCAATCCCTGGCGCACTTAAAATTTGCGACAGTAAGAAATTATTTTTTGAATAATTTACTATAGAAAAGGCAATCCCTGGCGTAATTAAAATTTCCGACAGTATAAAATTATTTTTTGAATAATTTACTATAGAAAAGGCAATCCCTGGCGCAATTAAAATTTGCGACAGTAAAAAATTAATATTTTGAAAAATTTACCTGGCGAAATTGAAATTTGCGAGAGTAAAAAATTATTTTTTGAATAATTTACTATAGAAATGGCAATCCCTGGCGTAATTAAAATTTGCGACAGTATAAAATTATTTTTTGAATAATTTACTATAGAAAAGGCAATCCCTGGCGTAATTAAAATTTGCGACAGTATAAAATTATTTTTTGAATAATTTACTATAGAAAAGGCAATCCCTGGCGTAATTAAAATTTGCGACAGTAGAAAATTATTTTTTGAATAATTTACTATAGAAAAGGCAATCCCTGGGATATTTAAAATTTGCGACAGTAGAAAATTATTTTTTGAATCATTTACTATAGAAAAGGCAATCCCTGGCGCAATTAAAATTTGCGACAGTAGAAAATTATTTTTTGAAAAGTTTACTATAGAAAAGGCAATCCCTGGCGCAATTAAAATTTGCGACAGTAAAAAATTATTTTTTGCAAAATTTACTGTAGAAAAGGCAATCCCTGGCGCAATTAAATTGCGATAGTAAAAAATTATTTTTTGAAAAATTTACTGTAGAAAAGGCAATCCCTGGCGCAATTAAAATTTGCGACAGTATAAAATTACTTTTTGAATAATTTACTATAGAAAAGGCAATCCCTGGCGTAATTAAAATTTGCGATAGTAAAAAATTATTTTTTGAATAATTTACTATAGAAAAGGCAATCCCTGGCGCACTTAAAATTTGCGAGAGTAAAAAATTATTTTTTGAATAATTTACTATAGAAAAGGCAATCCCTCGCGCACTTAAAATTTGCGACAGTATAAAATTATTTTTTGAATAGTTTACTATAGAAAAGGCAATCCTTGGCGCAATTAAAATTTGCGACAGTAAAAAATTATTTTTTGAATAATTTACTATAGAAAAGGCAATCCCTGGCGTAATTAAAATTTGCGACAGTAGAAAATTATTTTTTGAATAATTTACTATAGAAAAGGCAATCCCTGGCGTAATTAAAATTTGCGACAGTAAAAAATTATTTTTTGAATAATTTACTATAGAAAAGGCAATCCCTGGCGTAATTAAAATTTGCGACAGTATAAAATAATTTTTTGAATAATTTACAATATAGAAAAGCAATCCCTGGCGTAATTAAAATTTGCGACAGTAGAAAATTATTTTTTGAATAATTTACTATAGAAAAGGCACTCCCTGGCGTAATTAAAATTTGCGACAGTAAAAAATTATTTTTTGAAAAATTTACCTGGCGAAATTGAAATTTGCGACAGTAAAAAATTATTTTTTGAATAATTTACTATTGAAAAGGCAATCCCTGGCGTAATTAAAATTAGCGACAGTAAAAAATTATTTTTTGAATAATTTACTATAGAAAAGGCAGTCCCTGGCGTGATTAAAATTTGCGACAGTAGAAAATTATTTTTTGAATAATTTACTATAGAAAAGGCAATCCCTGGCGCAATTAAAATTTGCGACAGTAAAAAATTAATATTTTGAAAAATTTACCTGGCGAAATTGAAATTTGCGAGAGTAAAAAATTATTATTTGAATAATTTACTATAGAAAAGGCAATCCCTGGCGTAATTAAAATTTGCAACAGTAGGAAATTATTTTTTGAATAATTTACTATAGAAAAGGCAATCCCTGGCGCAATTAAAATTTGCGACATTAGAAAATTATTTTTTGAAAAGTTTACTATAGAAAAGGCAATCCCTGGCGCAATTAAAATTTGCGACAGTAAAAAATTATTTTTTGCAAAATTTACTGTAGAAAAGGCAATCCCTGGCGCAATTAAAATTTGCGACAGTAAAAAATTATTTTTTGCAAAATTTACTGTAGAAAAGGCAATCCCTGGCGCAATTAAAACTTGCGATAATAAAAAATTATTTTTTGAAAAATTTACTGTAGAAAAGGCAATCCCTGGCGCAATTAAAATTTGCGACAGTATAAAATTACTTTTTGAATAATTTACTATAGAAAAGGCAATCCCTGGCGTAATTAAAATTTGCGACAGTAAAAATTATTTTTTGAATAATTTACTATAGAAAAGGCAATCCCTGGCGCACTTAAAATTTGCGAGAGTAAAAAATTATTTTTTGAATAATTTACTATAGAAAAGGCAATCCCTGGCGCACTTAAAATTTGCGACAGTATAAATTATTTTATGAATAATTTACTATAGAAAAGGCAATCCTTGTCGCAATTAAAATTTGCGACAGTTAAAAATTATTTTTTGAATAATTTACTATAGAAAAGGCAATCCCTGGCGTAATTAAAATTTGCGACAGTAGAAAATTATTTTTTGAATAATTTACTATAGAAAAGGCAATCCCTGGCGTAATTAAAATTTGCGACAGTAAAAAATTATTTTTTGAATAATTTACTATAGAAAAGGCAATCCCTGGCGTAATTAAAATTTGCGACAGTATAAAATTATTTTTTGAATAATTTACAATATAGAAAAGGCAATCCCTGGCGTAATTAAAATTTGCGACAGTAGAAAATTATTTTTTGAATAATTTACTATAGAAAAGGCACTCCCTGGCGTAATTAAAATTTGCGACAGTAAAAAATTATTTTTTGAAAAATTTACCTGGCGAAATTGAAATTTGCTACAGTAAAAAATTATTTTTTGAATAATTTACTATAGAAAAGGCAATCCCTGTCGTAATTAAAATTAGCGACAGTAAAAAATTATTTTTGAATAATTTACTATAGAAAAGGCAATCCCTGGCGTGATTAAAATTTGCGACAGTAGAAAATTAGTTTTTGAATAATTTACTATATAAAAGGCAATCCCTGGCGCACATAAAATTTGCGACAGTAAAAAATTATTTTTTTAATAATTTACTATAGAAAAGGCAATCCCTGGCGTAATTAAAATTTGCGACAGTATAAAATTATTTTTTGAATAATTTACTATAGAAAAGGCAATCCCTGGCGTAATTAAAATTTGCGACAGTAGAAAATTATTTTTTGAATAATTTACTATAGAAAAGGCAATCCCTGGCGTAATTAAAATTTGCGACAGTAAAAAATTATTTTTTGAAAAAATATACTATAGAAAAGGCAATTCCTGGCGTAATTAAAATTTGCGACAGTAGAAAATAATTTTTTGAATAATTTACTATAGAAAAGGCAATCCATGGCGTAATTAAAATTTGCGACAGTAAAAAATTATTTTTTGAATAATTTACTATAGAAAAGGCAATCCCTGGCGTAATTAAAATTAGCGACAGTAAAAAATTATTTTTTGAATAATTTACTATAGAAAAGGCAATCCCTGGCGTGATTAAAATTTGCGACAGTAGAAAATTATTTTTTGAATAATTTACTATAGAAAAGGCAATCCCTGGCGCACTTAAAATTTGCGACAGTAAAAAATTATTTTTTGAATAATTTACTATAGAAAAGGCAATCCCTGGCGTATTTAAAATTTGCGACAGTATAAAATTAATTTTTGAAAAATTTACTATAGAAAAGGCAATCCCTGGCGTAATTAAAATTTGCGACAGTAAAAAATTATTTTGTGAGAAATTTACTATAGAAAAGGCAATCCCTGGCGCACTTAAAATTTGCGACAGTAAAAAATTATTTTTTGAATAATTTACTATAGAAAAGGCAATCCCTGGCGTAATTAAAATTTGCGACAGTATAAAATTATTTTTTGAATAATTTACTATAGGAAAGGCAATCCCTGGCGTAATTAAAATTTGCGACAGTAAAAAATTATTTTGTGAGAAATTTACTATAGAAAAGGCAATCCCTGGCGTAATTAAAATTTGCGACAGTATAAAAATTATTTTTTGAATAATTTACTATAGAAGAGGCAATCCCTGGCGCACTTAAAAATTGCGACAGTATAAAATTATTTTTTGAATAATTTACTATAGAAAAGGCAATCCCTGGCGTAATTAAAATTTGCGACAGTAAAAAATTATTTTTTGAATAATTTACTATAGAAAAGGCAATCCCTGCCGTAATTAAAATTTGCGACAGTAGAAAATTATTTTTTGAATAATTTCCTATAGAAAAGGCAATCCCTGGCGTATTTAAAATTTGCGACTGTAAAAAATTAATTTGTGAAAAATTTACCTGGCGAAATTAAAATTTGCGAGAGTAAAAAATTATTTTTTGAATAATTTACTATAGAAAAGGCAATCCCTGGCGTAATTAAAATTTGCGACAGTAAAAAAATTATTTTTTGAATAATTTACTATAGAAAAGGCAATCCCTGGCGTAATTAAAATTTGCGACAGTAGAAAATTATTTTTTGAATAATTTACTATAGAAAAGGCAATCCCTGGCGTATTTAAAATTTGCGACAGTAAAAAATTAATTTGTGAAAATTTACCTGGCGAAATTGAAATTTGCGACAGTATAAAATTATTTTTTGAATAATTTACTATCGAAAAGGCAATCCCTGGCGCACTTAAAATTTGCGACAGTAAAAAATTATTTTTTGAATAATTTACTATAGAAAAAGGCAATCCCTGGCGTAATTAAAATTTGCGACAGTATAAAATTATTTTTTGAATAATTTACTATAGAAAAGGCAATCCCTGGCGTAATTAAAATTCGCGGCAGTAGAAAATTATTTTTTGAATAATTTACTATAGAAAAGGCAATCCCTGGCGTAATTAAAATTTGCGACAGTAAAAAATTATTTTGTGAGAAATTTACTATAGAAAAGGCAATCCCTGGCGTAATTAAAATTTGCGACAGTATAAAATTATTTTTTGAATAATTTACTATAGAAAAGGCAATCCCTGGCGCACTTAAAATTTGCGACAGTAAAAAATTATTTTTTGAATAATTTACTATAGAAAAGGCAATCCCTGGCGTAATTAAAATTTGCGACAGTTGAAAATTATTTTTTGAATAATTTACTACAGAAGAGGCAATCACTAGCGTAATTAAAATTTGCGACAGTAAAAATTATTTTGTGAGAAATTTACTATAGAAAAGGCAATCCCTGGGATATTTAAAATTTGCGACAGTAAAAATTATTTTTTGAAAAATTTACTATAGAAAAGGCAATCCCTGGCGCACTTAAAATTTGCGACAGTAAAAAAATATTTTTTTGAATAATTTACTATAGAAAAGGCAATCCCTGGCGTATTTAAAATTTGCGACAGTACAAAATTATTTTTTGAATAATTTACTATAGAAAAGGCAATCCCTGGCGTAATTAAGATTTGCGACAGTATAAAATTATTTTTTGAATAATTTACTATAGAAAAGGCAATCCCTGGCGCACTTAAAATTTGCGACAGTAAAAAATTATTTTTTGAATAATTTACTATAGAAAAGGCAATTCCTGGCGTAATTAAAATTTGCGACAGTATAAAATTATTTTTTGAATAATTTACTATAGAAAAGGCAATCCCTGGCGTAATTAAAATTTGCGACAGTAGAAAATTATTTTTTGAATAATTTACTATAGAAAAGGCAATCCCTGGCGTATTTAAAATTTGCGACAGTAGAAAATTATTTTTTGAATAATTTACTATAGAAAAGGCAATCCCTCTCGTAATTAAAATTTGCTACAGTAAGAAATTAATTTGAGAGAAATTTACTATAGAAAAGGCAATCCCTGGGATATTTAGAATTTGCGACAGTAAAAAATTATTTTTTGAAAAATTTACTATAGAAAAGGCAATCCCTGGCGTAATTAAAATTTGCGACAGTAAAAAATTAGTTTTTGAATAATTTACTATAGAAAAGGCAATCCCTGGCGTATTTAAAATTTTCGACAGTAAAAAATTATTTTTTGAATAATTTACTATAGAAAATGCAATCCCTGGCGTAATTAAAATTTGCGACAGTATAAAATTATTTTTTGAATAATTTACTATAGAAAAGGCAATCCCTGGCGCACTTAAAATTTGCGACAGTAGAAAATTATTTTTTTGAAAAATTTACTGTAGAAAAGGCAATCCCTGGCGCAATTAAAATTTGCGACAGTAGAAAATTATTTTTTGAATAATTTACTGTAGAAAAGGCAATCCTTGGCGCAATTAAAATTTGCGACAGTAGAAAATTATTTTTTGAATAATTTACTATAGAAAAGGCAATCCCTGGGGTAATTAAAATTTGCGACAGTAGAAAATTATTTTTTGAATAATTTACTATAGAAAAAGCAATCCCTGGCGCACTTAAAATTTGCGACAGTAAGAAATTATTTTTTGAATAATTTACTATAGAAAAGGCAATCCCTGGCGTAATTAAAATTTCCGACAGTATAAAATTATTTTTTGAATAATTTACTATAGAAAAGGCAATCCCTGGCGCAATTAAAATTTGCGACAGTAAAAAATTAATATTTTGAAAAACTTACCTGGCGAAATTGAAATCTGCGAGAGTAAAAAATTATTTTTTGAATAATTTACTATAGAAAAGGCAATCCCTGGCGTAATTAAAATTTGCGACAGTATAAAATTATTTTTTGAATAATTTACTATAGAAAAGGCAATCCCTGGCGTAATTAAAATTTGCGACAGTATAAAATAATTTTTTGAATAATTTACTATAGAAAAGGCAATCCCTGGCGTAATTAAAATTTGCTACAGTAGAAAATTATTTTTTGAATAATTTACTATAGAAAAGGCAATCCCTGGGATATTTAAAATTTGCGACAGTAGAAAATTATTTTTTGAATAATTTACTATAGAAAAGGCAATCCCTGGCGCAATTAAAATTTGCGACAGTAGAAAATTATTTTTGAAAAGTTTACTATAGAAAAGGCAATCCCTGGCGCAATTAAAATTTGCGACAGTAAAAAATTATTTTTTGCAAAATTTACTGTAGAAAAGGCAATCCCTGGCGCAATTAAAACTTGCGATAGTAAAAAATTATTTTTTTGAAAATTTACTGTAGAAAAGGCAATCCCTGGCGCAATTAAAATTTGCGACAGTATAAAATTACTTTTTGAATAATTTACTATAGAAAAGGCAATTCCTGGCGTAATTAAAATTTGCGACAGTATAAAATTATTTTTGAATAATTTACTATAGAAAAGGCAATCCCTGGCGTAATTAAAATTTGCGACAGTAGAAAATTATTTTTTGAATAATTTACTATAGAAAAGGCAATCCCTGGCGTAATTAAAATTTGCGACAGTAGAAAATTATTTTTTGAATAATTTACTGTAGAAAAGGAAATCCTTGGCGCAATTAAAATTTGCGACAGTAGAAAATTATTTTTTGAAAAATTTACTGTAGAAAAGGCAATCCCTGGCGCAATTAAAATTTGCGACAGTAGAAAATTATTTTTTGAATAATTTACTGTAGAAAAGGCAATCCTTGGCGCAATTAAAATTTGCGACAGTAGAAAATTATTTTTTGAATAATTTACTATAGAAAAGGCAATCCCTGGGGTAATTAAAATTTGCGACAGTAGAAAATTATTTTTTGAATAATTTACTATAGAAAAAGCAATCCCTGGCGCACTTAAAATTTGCGACAGTAAGAATTATTTTTTGAATAATTTACTATAGAAAAGGCAATCCCTGGCGTAATAAAATTTCCGACAGTATAAAATTATTTTTTGAATAATTTACTATAGAAAAGGCAATCCCTGGCGCAATTAAAATTTGCGACAGTAAAAAATTAATATTTTGAAAAATTTACCTGGCGAAATTGAAATCTGCGAGAGTAAAAATTATTTTTTGAATAATTTACTATAGAAAAGGCAATCCCTGGCGTAATTAAAATTTGCGACAGTATAAAATTATTTTTTGAATAATTTACTATAGAAAAGGCAATCCCTGGCGTAATTAAAATTTGCGACAGTAGAAAATTATTTTTTGAAAAATTTACTATAGAAAAGGCAATCCCTGGCGTATTTAAAATTTGCGACAGTAGAAAATTATTTTTTGAATAATTTACTATAGAAAAGGCAATCCCTCTCGTAATTAAAATTTGCGACAGTAAGAAATTATTTTTTGAATAATTTACTATAGAAAAAGCAATCCCTGGCGCACTTAAATTTGCGACAGTAAGAAATTATTTTTTGAATAATTTACTATAGAAAAGGCAATCCCTGGCGCAATTAAAATTTGCGACAGTAAAAAATTATTTTTTGCAAAATTTACTACAGAAAAGGCAATCCCTGGCGCAATGAAAATTTGCGACAGTATAAAATTATTTTTTGAATAATTTACTATAGAAAAGGCAATCCCTGGCGTAATTAAAATTTGCGACAGTAGAAAATTATTTTTTGAATAATTTACTATAGAAAAGGCAATCCCTGGCGTATTTAAAATTTGCGACAGTAGAAAATTATTTTTTGAATAATTTACTATAGAAAAGGCAATCCCTCTCGTAATTAAAATTTGCGACAGTAAGAAATTAATTTGAGAGAAATTTACTATAGAAAAGGCAATCCCTGGGATATTTAGAATTTGCGACAGTAAAAAATTATTTTTTGAAAAATTTACTATAGAAAAGGCAATCCCTGGCGTAATTAAAATTTGCGACAGTAAAAAATTAGTTTTTGAATAATTTTACTATAGAAAAGGCAATCCCTGGCGTATTTAAAATTTTCGACAGTAAAAAATTATTTTTTGAATAATTTACTATAGAAAATGCAATCCCTGGCGTAATTAAAATTTGCGACAGTATAAAATTATTTTTTGAATAATTTACTATAGAAAAGGCAATCCCTGGCGCACTTAAAATTTGCGACAGTAGAAAATTATTTTTTGAAAATTTACTGTAGAAAAGGCAATCCCTGGCGCAATTAAAATTTGCGACAGTAGAAAATTATTTTTTGAATAATTTACTGTAGAAAAGGCAATCCTTGGCGCAATTAAAATTTGCGACAGTAGAAAATTATTTTTTGAATAATTTACTACAGAAAAGGGCAATCCCTGGGGTAATTAAAATTTGCGACGGTAGAAAATTATTTTTTGAATAATTTACTATAGAAAAAGCAATCCCTGGCGCACTTAAAATTTGCGACAGTAAGAAATTATTTTTTGAATAATTTACTATAGAAAAGGCAATCCCTGGCGTAATTAAAATTTCCGACAGTATAAAATTATTTTTTGAATAATTTACTATAGAAAAGGCAATCCCTGGCGCAATTAAAATTTGCGACAGTAAAAAATTAATATTTTGAAAATTTACCTGGCGAAATTGAAATCTGCGAGAGTAAAAAATTATTTTTTGAATAATTTACTATAGAAAAGGCAATCCCCTGGCGTAATTAAAATTTGCGACAGTATAAAATTATTTTTTGAATAATTTACTATAGAAAAGGCAATCCCTGGCGTAATTAAAATTTGCGACAGTATAAAATAATTTTTTGAATAATTTACTATAGAAAAGGCAATCCCTGGCGTAATTAAAATTTGCTACAGTAGAAAATTATTTTTTGAATAATTTACTATAGAAAAGGCAATCCCTGGGATATTTAAAATTTGCGACAGTAGAAAATTATTTTTTGAATAATTTACTATAGAAAAGGCAATCCCTGGCGCAATTAAAATTTGCGACAGTAGAAAATTATTTTTTGAAAAGTTTACTATAGAAAAGGCAATCCCTGGCGCTATTAAAATTTGCGACAGTAAAAATTATTTTTTGCAAAATTTACTGTAGAAAAGGCAATCCCTGGCGCAATTAAAACTTGCGATAGTAAAAAATTATTTTTTGAAAATTTACTGTAGAAAAGGCAATCCCTGGCGCAATTAAAATTTGCGACAGTATAAAATTACTTTTTGAATAATTTACTATAGAAAAGGCAATTCCTGGCGTAATTAAAATTTGCGACAGTATAAAATTATTTTTTGAATAATTTACTATAGAAAAGGCAATCCCTGGCGTAATTAAAATTTGCGACAGTAGAAAATTATTTTTTGAATAATTTACTATAGAAAAGGCAATCCCTGGCGTAATTAAAATTTGCGACAGTAAAAAATAATTTTTTGAAAAATTTACTATAGAAAAGCAATCCCTGGCGTAATTAAAATTTGCGACAGTAGAAAATAATTTTTTGAATAATTTACTATAGAAAAGGCAATCCCTGGCGTAATTAAAATTTGCGACAGTAAAAAATTATTTTTTGAATAATTTACAATATAGAAAAGGCAATCCCTGGCGTAATTAAAATTTGCGACAGTAGAAAATTATTTTTTGAATAATTTACTATAGAAAAGGCACTCCCTGGCGTAATTAAAATTTGCGACAGTAAAAAATTATTTTTTGAAAAATTTACCTGACGAAATTGAAATTTGCGACAGTAAAAAATTATTTTTTGAATAATTTACTATAGAAAAGGCAATCCCTGGCGTAATTAAAATTAGCGACAGTAAAAAATTATTTTTTGAATAATTTACTATAGAAAAGGCAATCCCTGGCGTGATTAAAATTTGCGACAATAGAAAGTTATTTTTTGAATAATTTACTATAGAAAAGGCAATCCCTGGCGCACTTAAATTTGCGACAGTAAAAAATTATTTTTTTAATAATTTACTATAGAAAAGGCAATTCCTGGCGTAATTAAAATTTGCGGCAGTATAAAATTATTTTTTGAATAATTTACTATAGAAAAGGCAATCCCTGGCGTAATTAAAATTTGCGACAGTAGAAAATTATTTTTTGAATAATTTACTATAGAAAAGGCAATCCCTGGCGTAATTAAAATTTGCGACAGTAAAAAATAATTTTTTGAAAAATTTACTATAGAAAAGCAATCCCTGGCGTAATTAAAATTTGCGACAGTAGAAAATAATTTTTTGAATAATTTACTATAGAAAAGGCAATCCCTGGCGTAATTAAAATTTGCGACAGTAAAAAATTATTTTTGAATAATTTACTATAGAAAAGGCAATCCCTGGCGCAATTGAAATTTGCGACAGTATAAAATTATTTTTTGAATAATTTACTATAGAAAAGGCAATCCCTGGCGTAATTAAAATTTGCGACAGTAAAAAATTATTTTTTGAATAATTTACTATAGAAAAGGCAATCCCTGGCGCACTTAAAATTTGCGACAGTATAAAATTATTTTTTGAATAATTTACTATAGAAAAGGCAATCCTGGCGTATTTAAAATTTGCGACAGTATAAACTTATTTTGTGAGAAATTTACTATAGAAAAGGCAATCCCTGGGATATTTAAAATTTGCGACAGTAAAAAATTATTTTTTTTTTGAAACATTTACTATAGAAAAGGCAATCCCTGGCGTATTTAAAATTTGCGACAGTATAAAATTATTTTTTGAATAATTTACTATAGAAAAGGCATTCCCTGGCGTAATTAAAATTTGCGACAGTAAAAAATTATTTCTTGAATTATTTACTATAGAAAAGGCAATCCCTGGCGTATTTAAAATTTGCGACAGTAGAAAATTATTTTTTGAATAATTTACTATAGAAAAGGCAATCCCTGGCCTATTTAAAATTTGCGACAGTAAGAAATTAATTTGTGAGAAATTTACTATAGAAAAGGCAATCCCTGGGATATTTAAAATTTGAGACAGTAAAAAATTATTTTTTGAAAAATTTACTATAGAAAAGGCAATCCCTGGCGCAATTACAATTTGCGACAGTAAAAAATTATTTTTTGAATAATTTACTATAGAAAAGGCAATCCCTGGCGCAATTACAATTTGCGACAGTAAAAAATTATTTTTTGAATAATTTACTATAGAAAAGGCAATCCCTGGCGTAATTAAAATTTGCGACAGTATAAAATTATTTTTTGCAAAATTTACTATAGAAAAGGTAATCCCTGGCGCAGTTACAATTTGCGACAGTAAAAAATTATTTTTTGCAAAATTTACTATAGAAAAGGCAATCCATGGCGCACTTAAAATTTGCGACAGTATAAAATTATTTTTTGAAAAATTTACTATAGAAAAGCAATCCCTGGCGTAATTAAAATTTGCGACAGTAGAAAATAATTTTTTGAATAATTTACTATAGAAAAGGCAATTCCTGGCGTAATAAAAATTTGCGACAGTAAAAAATTATTTTTTGAATAATTTACTATAGAAAAGGCAATCCCTGGCGCAATTGAAATTTGCGACAGTATAAAATTATTTTTTGAATAATTTACTATAGAAAAGGCAATCCCTGGCGTAATTAAAATTTGCGACAGTAAAAAATTATTTTTTGAATAATTTACTATAGAAAAGGCAATCCCTGGCGCACTTAAAATTTGTGACAGTATAAAATTATTTTTGAATAATTTACTATAGAAAAGGCAATCCCTGGCGTATTTAAAATTTGCGACAGTATAAAATTATTTTGTGAGAAATTTACTATAGAAAAGGCAATCCCTGGGATATTTAAAATTTGCGACAGTAAAAAATTATTTTTTGAAATATTTACTATAGAAAAGGCAATCCCTGGCGTATTTAAAATTTGCGACAGTATAAAATTATTTTTTGAATAATTTACTATAGAAAAGGCATTCCCTGGCGTAATTAAAATTTGCGACAGTAAAAAATTATTTCTTGAATTATTTACTATAGAAAAGGCAATCCCTGGCGTATTTAAAATTTGCGACAGTAGAAAATTATTTTTTGAATAATTTACTATAGAAAAGGCAATCCCTGGCCTATTTAAAATTTGCGACAGTAAGAAATTAATTTGTGAGAAATTTACTATAGAAAAGGCAATCCCTGGGATATTTAAAATTTGAGACAGTAAAAAATTATTTTTTGAAAAATTTACTATAGAAAAGGCAATCCCTGGCGCAATTACAATTTGCGACAGTAAAAAATTATTTTTTGAATAATTTACTATAGAAAAGGCAATCCCTGGCGCAATTACAATTTGCGACAGTAAAAAATTATTTTTTGAATAATTTACTATAGAAAAGGCAATCCCTGGCGTAATTAAAATTTGCGACAGTATAAAATTATTTTTTGCAAAATTTACTATAGAAAAGGTAATCCTGGCGCAATTACAATTTGCGACAGTAAAAAATTATTTTTTGCAAAATTTACTATAGAAAAGGCAATCCCTGGCGCACTTAAAATTTGCGACAGTATAAAATTTTTTTTGAATAATTTACTATAGAAAAGGCAATCCCTGGCGTAATTAAAATTTGCGACAGTATAAAATTATTTTTTGAATAATTTACTATAGAAAAGGCAATCCCTGGCGTAATTAAAATTTGCGACAGTATAAAATAATTTTTTGAATAATTTACTATAGAAAAGGCAATCCCTGGCGTATTTAAAATTTGCGACAGTAAAAAATTGTTTTTTGAATAATTTACTATAGAAAAGGCAATCCCTGGCGTATTTAAAATTTGCGACAGTAAAAAATTATTTTTTGAATAATTTACTATAGAAAAGGCAATCCCTGGCGCAATTAAAATTTGCGACAGTAAAAAATTATTTTTTGCAAAATTTACTATAGAAAAGGCAATCCCTGGCGTATTTAAAATTTGCGACAGTATAAATTTAATTTTTGAAAAATTTACTGTAGAAAAGGCAATCCCTGGCGTAATTAAAATTTGCGACAGTAGAAAATTATTTTTTGAATAATTTACTATAGAAAAGGCAATCCCTGGATATTTAAAATTTGCGACAGTAAAACATTATTTTTTGAATAATTTACTATAGAAAAGGCAATCCCTGGCGTAATTAAAATTTGCGACAGTATAAAATTATTTTTTGAATAATTTACTATAGAAAAGGCAATCCCTGGCGTAATTAAAATTTCCGACAGTATAGAATTATTTTTTGAATAATTTACTATAGAAAAGGCAATCCCTGGCGCACTTAAGATTTGCGACAGTAAAAAATTATTTTTTGAATAATTTACTATAGAAAAGGCAATCCCTGGCGTAATTAAAATTTGCGACAGTAGAAAATTATTTTTTGAATAATTTACTATAGAAAAGGCAATCCCTGGTGCAATTAAAATTTGCGACAGTAAAAAATTATTTTTTGAATAATTTACTATAGAAAAGGCAATCCCTGGCGTAATTAAAATTTGCGACAGTATAAAATTATTTTTTGAATAATTTACTATAGAAGTGGCAATCCCTGGCGTAATTAAAATTTGCGACAGTATAAAATTATTTTTTGAATAATTTACTATAGAAAAGGCAATCCCTGGCGCACTTAAAATTTGCGACAATAAAAAATTATTTTTTGAATAATTTACTATAGAAAAGGCAATCCCTGGCGTAATTAAAATTTGCGACAGTAGAAAATTATTTTTGAATAATTTACTATAGAAAAGGCAATCCCTGGCGCAATTTAAATTTGCGACAGTAAAAAATTATTTTTTGAAAAGTTTACTATAGAAAAGGCAATCCCTGGCGCGCTTAAAATTTGCGACAGTAAAAAATTATTTTTTGAATAATTTACTATAGAAAAGGCATTCCCTGGCGTAATTAAAATTTGCGACAGTAAAAAATTATTTCTTGAATTATTTACTATAGAAAAGGCAATCCCTGGCGTATTTAAAATTTGCGACAGTAGAAAATTATTTTTTGAATAATTTACTATAGAAAAGGCATTCCCTGGCGTAATTAAAATTTGCGACAGTAAAAAATTATTTCTTGAATTATTTACTATAGAAAAGGCAATCCCTGGCGTATTTAAAATTTGCGACAGTAGAAAATTATTTTTTGAATAATTTACTATAGAAAAGGCAATCCCTGGCCTATTTAAAATTTGCGACAGTAAGAAATTAATTTGTGAGAAATTTACTATAGAAAAGGCAATCCCTGGGATATTTAAAATTTGAGACAGTAAAAAATTATTTTTTGAAAAATTTACTATAGAAAAGGCAATCCCTGGCGCAATTACAATTTGCGACAGTAAAAAATTATTTTTTGAATAATTTACTATAGAAAAGGCAATCCCTGGCGCAATTACAATTTGCGACAGTAAAAAATTATTTTTTGAATAATTTACTATAGAAAAGGCAATCCCTGGCGTAATTAAAATTTGCGACAGTATAAAATTATTTTTTGCAAAATTTACTATAGAAAAGGTAATCCCTGGCGCAATTACAATTTGCGACAGTAAAAAATTATTTTTTGCAAAATTTACTATAGAAAAGGCAATCCCTGGCGCACTTAAAATTTGCGACAGTATAAAATTTTTTTTGAATAATTTACTATAGAAAAGGCAATCCCTGGCGTAATTAAAATTTGCGACAGTAAAAAATTATTTTTTGAATAATTTACTATAGAAAAGGCAATCCCTGGCGCAATTACAATTTGCGACAGTAAAAAATTATTTTTTGAATAATTTACTATAGAAAAGGCAATCCCTGGCGTAATTAAAATTTGCGACAGTATAAAATTATTTTTTGCAAAATTTACTATAGAAAAGGTAATCCCTGGCGCAATTACAATTTGCGACAGTAAAAAATTATTTTTTGCAAAATTTACTATAGAAAAGGCAATCCCTGGCGCACTTAAAATTTGCGACAGTATAAAATTTTTTTTGAATAATTTACTATAGAAAAGGCAATCCCTGGCGTAATTAAAATTTGCGACAGTATAAAATTATTTTTTGAATAATTTACTATAGAAAAGGCAATCCCTGGCGTAATTAAAATTTGCGACAGTATAAAATTATTTTTTGAATAATTTACTATAGAAAAGGCATTCCCTGGCGTAATTAAAATTTGCGACAGTAAAAAATTATTTCTTGAATTATTTACTATAGAAAAGGCAATCCCTGGCGTATTTAAAATTTGCGACAGTAGAAAATTATTTTTTGAATAATTTACTATAGAAAAGGCAATCCCTGGCCTATTTAAAATTTGCGACAGTAAGAAATTAATTTGTGAGAAATTTACTATAGAAAAGGCAATCCCTGGGATATTTAAAATTTGAGACAGTAAAAAATTATTTTTTGAAAAATTTACTATAGAAAAGGCAATCCCTGGCGCAATTACAATTTGCGACAGTAAAAAATTATTTTTTGAATAATTTACTATAGAAAAGGCAATCCCTGGCGCAATTACAATTTGCGACAGTAAAAAATTATTTTTTGAATAATTTACTATAGAAAAGGCAATCCCTGGCGTAATTAAAATTTGCGACAGTATAAAATTATTTTTTGCAAAATTTACTATAGAAAAGGTAATCCCTGGCGCAATTACAATTTGCGACAGTAAAAAATTATTTTTTGCAAAATTTACTATAGAAAAGGCAATCCCTGGCGCACTTAAAATTTGCGACAGTATAAAATTTTTTTTGAATAATTTACTATAGAAAAGGCAATCCCTGGCGTAATTAAAATTTGCGACAGTATAAAATTATTTTTTGAATAATTTACTATAGAAAAGGCAATCCCTGGCGTAATTAAAATTTGCGACAGTATAAAATAATTTTTTGAATAATTTACTATAGAAAAGGCAATCCCTGGCGTATTTAAAATTTGCGACAGTAAAAAATTGTTTTTTGAATAATTTACTATAGAAAAGGCAATCCCTGGCGTATTTAAAATTTGCGACAGTAAAAAATTATTTTTTGAATAATTTACTATAGAAAAGGCAATCCCTGGCGCAATTAAAATTTGCGACAGTAAAAAATTATTTTTTGCAAAATTTACTATAGAAAAGGCAATCCCTGGCGTATTTAAAATTTGCGACAGTATAAATTTAATTTTTGAAAAATTTACTGTAGAAAAGGCAATCCCTGGCGTAATTAAAATTTGCGACAGTAGAAAATTATTTTTTGAATAATTTACTATAGAAAAGGCAATCCCTGGGATATTTAAAATTTGCGACAGTAAAACATTATTTTTTGAATAATTTACTATAGAAAAGGCAATCCCTGGCGTAATTAAAATTTGCGACAGTATAAAATTATTTTTTGAATAATTTACTATAGAAAAGGCAATCCCTGGCGTAATTAAAATTTCCGACAGTATAGAATTATTTTTTGAATAATTTACTATAGAAAAGGCAATCCCTGGCGCACTTAAGATTTGCGACAGTAAAAAATTATTTTTTGAATAATTTACTATAGAAAAGGCAATCCCTGGCGTAATTAAAATTTGCGACAGTAGAAAATTATTTTTTGAATAATTTACTATAGAAAAGGCAATCCCTGGTGCAATTAAAATTTGCGACAGTAAAAAATTATTTTTTGAATAATTTACTATAGAAAAGGCAATCCCTGGCGTAATTAAAATTTGCGACAGTATAAAATTATTTTTTGAATAATTTACTATAGAAGTGGCAATCCCTGGCGTAATTAAAATTTGCGACAGTATAAAATTATTTTTTGAATAATTTACTATAGAAAAGGCAATCCCTGGCGCACTTAAAATTTGCGACAATAAAAAATTATTTTTTGAATAATTTACTATAGAAAAGGCAATCCCTGGCGTAATTAAAATTTGCGACAGTAGAAAATTATTTTTTGAATAATTTACTATAGAAAAGGCAATCCCTGGCGCAATTTAAATTTGCGACAGTAAAAAATTATTTTTTGAAAAGTTTACTATAGAAAAGGCAATCCCTGGCGCGCTTAAAATTTGCGACAGTAAAAAATTATTTTTTGAATAATTTACTATAGAAAAGGCAATCCCTATCGTAATTAAAATTTGCGACAGTAAAAAATTATTTTTTGAATAATTTACTATAGAAAAGGCAATCCCTGGCGCAATTACAATTTGCGACAGTTGAAAATTATTTTTTGAATAATTTACTATAGAAAAGGCAATCCCTGGCGCACTTAAAATTTGCGACAGTAGAAAATTATTTTTTGAATAATTTACTATAGAAAAGGCAATCCCTGGGATATTTAAAATTTGCGACAGTAAAAAATTATTTTTTGAATAATTTACTATAGAAAAGGCAATCCCTGGCGTATTTAAAATTTGCGACAGTAAAAAATTAATATTTTGAAAAATTTACTATAGAAAAGGCAATCCCTGGCGTAATTAAAATTTGCGACAGTAAAAAATTAGTTTTTGAATAATTTACTATAGAAAAGGCAATCCCTGGCTTAATTAAAATTTGCGACAGTAGAAAATTATTTTTTGAATAATTTACTATAGAAAAGGCAATCCCTGGCGCAATTTAAATTTGCGACAGTAAAAAATTATTTTTTGAAAAGTTTACTATAGAAAAGGCAATCCCTGGCGCACTTAAAATTTGCGACAGTAAAAAATTATTTTTTGAATAATTTACTATAGAAAAGGCAATCCCTGGCGTAATTAAAATTTGCGACAGTAAAAAATTATTTTTTGAATAATTTACTATAAAAAAGTCAATCCCTGGCGCAATTAAAATTTGCGACAGTAAAAAATTATTTTTTGAATAATTTACTATAGAAAAGGCAATCCCTGGCGCACTTAAAATTTGCGACAGTATAAAATTATTTTTTGAATAATTTACTATAGAAAAGGCAATCCCTGGCGTAATTAAAATTTGCGACAGTATAAAATTATTTTTTGAATAATTTACTATAGAAAAGGCAATCCCTGGCGTAATTAAAATTTGCGACAGTAAAAAATTATTTTGTGAGAAATTTACTATAGAAAAGGCAATCCCTGGCGTAATTAAAATTTGCGACAGTATAAAATTATTTTTTGAATAATTTACTATAGAAAAGGCAATCCCTGGCGCACTTAAAAATTGCGACAGTATAAAATTATTTTTTGAATAATTTACTATAGAAAAGGCAATCCCTGGCGTAATTAAAATTTGTGACAGTAAAAAATTATTTTTTGAATAATTTACTATAGAAAAGGCAATCCCTGGCGTAATTAAAATTTGCGACAGTAGAAAATTATTTTTTGAATAATTTCCTATAGAAAAGGCAATCTCTGGCGTATTTAAAATTTGCGACTGTAAAAAATTAATTTGTGAAAAATTTACCTGGCGAAATTGAAATTTGCGAGAGTAAAAAATTATTTTTTGAATAATTTACTATAGAAAAGGCAATCCCTGGCGTAATTAAAATTTGCGACAGTAAAAAATTATTTTTTGAATAATTTACTATAGAAAAGGCAATCCCTGGCGTAATTAAAATTTGCGACAGTAGAAAATTATTTTTTGAATAATTTACTATAGAAAAGGCAATCCCTGGCGTATTTAAAATTTGCGACAGTAAAAAATTAATTTGTGAAAAATTTACCTGGCGAAATTGAAATTTGCGACAGTATAAAATTATTTTTTGAATAATTTACTATCGAAAAGGCAATCCCTGGCGCACTTAAAATTTGCGACAGTAAAAAATTATTTTTTGAATAATTTACTATAGAAAAGGCAATCCCTGGCGTAATTAAAATTTGCGACAGTATAAAATTATTTTTTGAATAATTTACTATAGAAAAGGCAATCCCTGGCGTAATTAAAATTCGCGGCAGTAGAAAATTATTTTTTGAATAATTTACTATAGAAAAGGCAATCCCTGGCGTAATTAAAATTTGCGACAGTAAAAAATTATTTTGTGAGAAATTTACTATAGAAAAGGCAATCCCTGGCGTAATTAAAATTTGCGACAGTATATAATTATTTTTTGAATAATTTACTATAGAAAAGGCAATCCCTGGCGCACTTAAAATTTGCGACAGTAAAAAATTATTTTTTGAATAATTTACTATAGAAAAGGCAATCCCTGGCGTAATTAAAATTTGCGACAGTTGAAAATTATTTTTTGAATAATTTACTATAGAAGAGGCAATCACTGGCGTAATTAAAATTTGCGACAGTAAAAAATTATTTTGTGAGAAATTTACTATAGAAAAGGCAATCCCTGGGATATTTAAAATTTGCGACAGTAAAAAATTATTTTTTGAAAAATTTACTATAGAAAAGGCAATCCCTGGCGCACTTAAAATTTGCGACAGTAAAAAATTATTTTTTGAATAATTTACTATAGAAAAGGCAATCCCTGGCGTATTTAAAATTTGCGACAGTATAAAATTATTTTTTGAATAATTTACTATAGAAAAGGCAATCCCTGGCGTAATTAAAATTTGCGACAGTATAAAATTATTTTTTGAATAATTTACTATAGAAAAGGCAATCCCTGGCGTAATTAAAATTTCCGACAGTATAGAATTATTTTTTGAATAATTTACTATAGAAAAGGCAATCCCTGGCGCACTTAAGATTTGCGACAGTAAAAAATTATTTTTTGAATAATTTACTATAGAAAAGGCAATCCCTGGCGTAATTAAAATTTGCGACAGTAGAAAATTATTTTTTGAATAATTTACTATAGAAAAGGCAATCCCTGGTGCAATTAAAATTTGCGACAGTAAAAAATTATTTTTTGAATAATTTACTATAGAAAAGGCAATCCCTGGCGTAATTAAAATTTGCGACAGTATAAAATTATTTTTTGAATAATTTACTATAGAAGTGGCAATCCCTGGCGTAATTAAAATTTGCGACAGTATAAAATTATTTTTTGAATAATTTACTATAGAAAAGGCAATCCCTGGCGCACTTAAAATTTGCGACAATAAAAAATTATTTTTTGAATAATTTACTATAGAAAAGGCAATCCCTGGCGTAATTAAAATTTGCGACAGTAGAAAATTATTTTTTGAATAATTTACTATAGAAAAGGCAATCCCTGGCGCAATTTAAATTTGCGACAGTAAAAAATTATTTTTTGAAAAGTTTACTATAGAAAAGGCAATCCCTGGCGCGCTTAAAATTTGCGACAGTAAAAAATTATTTTTTGAATAATTTACTATAGAAAAGGCAATCCCTATCGTAATTAAAATTTGCGACAGTAAAAAATTATTTTTTGAATAATTTACTATAGAAAAGGCAATCCCTGGCGCAATTACAATTTGCGACAGTTGAAAATTATTTTTTGAATAATTTACTATAGAAAAGGCAATCCCTGGCGCACTTAAAATTTGCGACAGTAGAAAATTATTTTTTGAATAATTTACTATAGAAAAGGCAATCCCTGGGATATTTAAAATTTGCGACAGTAAAAAATTATTTTTTGAATAATTTACTATAGAAAAGGCAATCCCTGGCGTATTTAAAATTTGCGACAGTAAAAAATTAATATTTTGAAAAATTTACTATAGAAAAGGCAATCCCTGGCGTAATTAAAATTTGCGACAGTAAAAAATTAGTTTTTGAATAATTTACTATAGAAAAGGCAATCCCTGGCTTAATTAAAATTTGCGACAGTAGAAAATTATTTTTTGAATAATTTACTATAGAAAAGGCAATCCCTGGCGCAATTTAAATTTGCGACAGTAAAAAATTATTTTTTGAAAAGTTTACTATAGAAAAGGCAATCCCTGGCGCACTTAAAATTTGCGACAGTAAAAAATTATTTTTTGAATAATTTACTATAGAAAAGGCAATCCCTGGCGTAATTAAAATTTGCGACAGTAAAAAATTATTTTTTGAATAATTTACTATAAAAAAGTCAATCCCTGGCGCAATTAAAATTTGCGACAGTAAAAAATTATTTTTTGAATAATTTACTATAGAAAAGGCAATCCCTGGCGCACTTAAAATTTGCGACAGTATAAAATTATTTTTTGAATAATTTACTATAGAAAAGGCAATCCCTGGCGTAATTAAAATTTGCGACAGTATAAAATTATTTTTTGAATAATTTACTATAGAAAAGGCAATCCCTGGCGTAATTAAAATTTGCGACAGTAAAAAATTATTTTGTGAGAAATTTACTATAGAAAAGGCAATCCCTGGCGTAATTAAAATTTGCGACAGTATAAAATTATTTTTTGAATAATTTACTATAGAAAAGGCAATCCCTGGCGCACTTAAAAATTGCGACAGTATAAAATTATTTTTTGAATAATTTACTATAGAAAAGGCAATCCCTGGCGTAATTAAAATTTGTGACAGTAAAAAATTATTTTTTGAATAATTTACTATAGAAAAGGCAATCCCTGGCGTAATTAAAATTTGCGACAGTAGAAAATTATTTTTTGAATAATTTCCTATAGAAAAGGCAATCTCTGGCGTATTTAAAATTTGCGACTGTAAAAAATTAATTTGTGAAAAATTTACCTGGCGAAATTGAAATTTGCGAGAGTAAAAAATTATTTTTTGAATAATTTACTATAGAAAAGGCAATCCCTGGCGTAATTAAAATTTGCGACAGTAAAAAATTATTTTTTGAATAATTTACTATAGAAAAGGCAATCTCTGGCGTAATTAAAATTTGCGACAGTAGAAAATTATTTTTTGAATAATTTACTATAGAAAAGGCAATCCCTGGCGTATTTAAAATTTGCGACAGTAAAAAATTAATTTGTGAAAAATTTACCTGGCGAAATTGAAATTTGCGACAGTATAAAATTATTTTTTGAATAATTTACTATCGAAAAGGCAATCCCTGGCGCACTTAAAATTTGCGACAGTAAAAAATTATTTTTTGAATAATTTACTATAGAAAAGGCAATCCCTGGCGTAATTAAAATTTGCGACAGTATAAAATTATTTTTTGAATAATTTACTATAGAAAAGGCAATCCCTGGCGTAATTAAAATTCGCGGCAGTAGAAAATTATTTTTTGAATAATTTACTATAGAAAAGGCAATCCCTGGCGTAATTAAAATTTGCGACAGTAAAAAATTATTTTGTGAGAAATTTACTATAGAAAAGGCAATCCCTGGCGTAATTAAAATTTGCGACAGTATAAAATTATTTTTTGAATAATTTACTATAGAAAAGGCAATCCCTGGCGCACTTAAAATTTGCGACAGTAAAAAATTATTTTTTGAATAATTTACTATAGAAAAGGCAATCCCTGGCGTAATTAAAATTTGCGACAGTTGAAAATTATTTTTTGAATAATTTACTATAGAAGAGGCAATCACTGGCGTAATTAAAATTTGCGACAGTAAAAAATTATTTTGTGAGAAATTTACTATAGAAAAGGCAATCCCTGGGATATTTAAAATTTGCGACAGTAAAAAATTATTTTTTGAAAAATTTACTATAGAAAAGGCAATCCCTGGCGCACTTAAAATTTGCGACAGTAAAAAATTATTTTTTGAATAATTTACTATAGAAAAGGCAATCCCTGGCGTATTTAAAATTTGCGACAGTATAAAATTATTTTTTGAATAATTTACTATAGAAAAGGCAATCCCTGTCGTAATTAAGATTTGCGACAGTATAAAATTATTTTTTGAATAATTTACTATAGAAAAGGCAATCCCTGGCGCACTTAAAATTTGCGACAAAAAAATTATTTTTTGAATAATTTACTATAGAAAAGGCAATCCCTGGCGTAATTAAAATTTGCGACAGTATAAAATTATTTTTTGAATAATTTACTATAGAAAAGGCAATCCCTGGCGTAATTAAAATTTGCGACAGTAGAAAATTATTTTTTGAATAATTTACTATTAAAAAGGCAATCCCTGGCGTATTTAAAATTTGCGACAGTAGAAAATTATTTTTTGAATAATTTACTATAGAAAAGGCAATCCCTCTCGTAATTAAAATTTGCGACAGTAAGAAATTAATTTGTGAGAAATTTACTATAGAAAAGGCAATCCCTGGGATATTTAGAATTTGCGACAGTAAAAAATTATTTTTTGAAAAATTTACTATAGAAAAGGCAATCCCTGGCGTAATTAAAATTTGCGACAGTAAAAAATTAGTTTTTGAATAATTTACTATAGAAAAGGCAATCCCTGGCGTATTTAAAATTTTCGACAGTAAAAAATTATTTTTTGAATAATTTACTATAGAAAATGCAATCCCTGGCGTAATTAAAATTTGCGACAGTATAAAATTATTTTTTGAATAATTTACTATAGAAAAGGCAATCCCTGGCGCACTTAAAATTTGCGACAGTATAAAATTATTTTTTGCAAAATTTACTATAGAAAAGGCAATCCCTGGCGTATTTAAAATTTGCGACAGTATAAAATTAATTTTTGAAAAATTTACTGTAGAAAAGGCAATCCCTGGCGCAATTAAAATTTGCGACAGTAGAAAATTATTTTTTGAAAAATTTACTGTAGAAAAGGCAATCCCTGGCGCAATTAAAATTTGCGACAGTAGAAAATTATTTTTTGAATAATTTACTATAGAAAAGGCAATCCTTGGCGCAATTAAAATTTGCGACAGTAGAAAATTATTTTTTGAATAATTTACTATAGAAAAGGCAATCCCTGGGGTAATTAAAATTTGCGACAGTAGAAAATTATTTTTTGAATAATTTACTATAGAAAAAGCAATCCCTGGCGCACTTAAAATTTGCGACAGTAAGAAATTATTTTTTGAATAATTTACTATAGAAAAGGCAATCCCTGGCGTAATTAAAATTTCCGACAGTATAAAATTATTTTTTGAATAATTTACTATAGAAAAGGCAATCCCTGGCGCAATTAAAATTTGCGACAGTAAAAAATTAATATTTTGAAAAATTTACCTGGCGAAATTGAAATTTGCGAGAGTAAAAAATTATTTTTTGAATAGTTTACTATAGAAAAGGCAATCCCTGGCGTAATTAAAATTTGCGACAGTATAAAATTATTTTTTGAATAATTTACTATAGAAAAGGCAATCCCTGGCGTAATTAAAATTTGCGACAGTATAAAATTATTTTTTGAATAATTTACTATAGAAAAGGCAATCCCTGGCGTAATTAAAATTTGCGACAGTAGAAAATTATTTTTTGAATAATTTACTATAGAAAAGGCAATCCCTGGGATATTTAAAATTTGCGACAGTATAAAATTATTTTTTGAATAATTTACTATAGAAAAGGCAATCCCTGGCGTAATTAAGATTTGCGACAGTAGAAAATTATTTTTTGAATAATTTACTATAGAAAAGGCAATCCCTGGGATATTTAAAATTTGCGACAGTATAAAATTATTTTTTGAATAATTTACTATAGAAAAGGCAATCCCTGGCGTAATTAAAATTTGCGACAGTAGAAAATTATTTTTTGAATAATTTACTATAGAAAAGGCAATCCCTGGGATATTTAAAATTTGCGACAGTATAAAATTATTTTTTGAATAATTTACTATAGAAAAGGCAATCCCTGGCGTAATTAAGATTTGCGACAGTAGAAAATTATTTTTTGAATAATTTACTATAGAAAAGGCAATCCCTGGCGTAATTAAAATTTCCGACAGTATAAAATTATTTTTTGAATAATTTACTATAGAAAAGGCAATCCCTGGCGCAATTAAAATTTGCGACAGTAAAAAATTAATATTTTGAAAAATTTACCTGGCGAAATTGAAATTTGCGAGAGTAAAAAATTATTTTTTGAATAATTTACTATAGAAAAGGCAATCCCTGGCGTAATTAAAATTTGCGACAGTATAAAATTATTTTTTGAATAATTTACTATAGAAAAGGCAATCCCTGGCGTAATTAAAATTTGCGACAGTATAAAATTATTTTTTGAATAATTTACTATAGAAAAGGCAATCCCTGGCGTAATTAAAATTTGCGACAGTAGAAAATTATTTTTTGAATAATTTACTATAGAAAAGGCAATCCCTGGGATATTTAAAATTTGCGACAGTATAAAATTATTTTTTGAATAATTTACTATAGAAAAGGCAATCCCTGGCGTAATTAAGATTTGCGACAGTAGAAAATTATTTTTTGAAAAGTTTACTATAGAAAAGACAATCCCTGGCGCAATTAAAACTTGCGATAGTAAAAAATTATTTTTTGAAAATTTACTGTAGAAAAGGCAATCCCTGGCGCAATTAAAATTTGCGACAGTATAAAATTACTTTTTGAATAATTTACTATAGAAAAGCAATTCCTGGCGTAATTAAAATTTGCGACAGTATAAAATTATTTTTTGAATAATTTACTATAGAAAAGGCAATCCCTGGCGTAATTAAAATTTGCGACAGTATAAAATTATTTTTTGAATAATTTACAATATAGAAAAGGCAATCCCTGGCGTAATTAAAATTTGCGACAGTAGAAAATTATTTTTTTAAAAATTTACAATATAGAAAAGGCAATCCCTGGCGTAATTAAAATTTGCGACAGTAGAAAATTATTTTTTGAATAATTTACTATAGAAAAGGCACTCCCTGGCGTAATTAAAATTTGCCACAGTAAAAAATTATTTTTTGAAAAATTTACCTGGCGAAATTGAAATTTGCGACAGTAAAAAATTATTTTTTGAATAATTTACTATAGAAAAGGCAATCCCTGGCGTAATTAAAATTAGCGACAGTAAAAAATTATTTTTTGAATAATTTACTATAGATATAGAAAAGGCAATCCCTGGCGTGATTAAAATTTGCGACAGTAGAAAATTATTTTTTGAATAATTTACTATAGAAAAGGCAATCCCTGGCGCACTTAAAATTTGCGACAGTAAAAAATTATTTTTTTAATAATTTACTATAGAAAAGGCAATTCCTGGCGTAATTAAAATTTGCGACAGTATAAAATTATTTTTTGAATAATTTACTATAGAAAAGGCAATCCCTGGCGTAATTAAAATTTGCGACAGTAGAAAATTATTTTTTGAATAATTTACTATAGAAAAGGCAATCCCTGGCGTAATTAAAATTTGCGACAGTAAAAAATAATTTTTTGAAAAATTTACTATAGAAAAGCAATCCCTGGCGTAATTAAAATTTGCGACAGTAGAAAATAATTTTTTGAATAATTTACTATAGAAAAGGCAATCCCTGGCGTAATTAAAATTTGCGACAGTAAAAAATTATTTTTTGAATAATTTACTATAGAAAAGGCAATCCCTGGCGCAATTGAAATTTGCGACAGTATAAAATTATTTTTTGAATAATTTACTATAGAAAAGGCAATCCCTGGCGTAATTAAAATTTGCGACAGTAAAAAATTATTTTTTGAATAATTTACTATAGAAAAGGCAATCCCTGGCGCACTTAAAATTTGCGACAGTATAAAATTATTTTTTGAATAATTTACTATAGAAAAGGCAATCCCTGGCGTATTTAAAATTTGCGACAGTATAAAATTATTTTGTGAGAAATTTACTATAGAAAAGGCAATCCCTGGGATATTTAAAATTTGCGACAGTAAAAAATTATTTTTTGAAAAATTTACTATAGAAAAGGCAATCCCTGGCGTATTTAAAATTTGCGACAGTATAAAATTATTTTTTGAATAATTTACTATAGAAAAGGCGTTCCCTGGCGTAATTAAAATTTGCGACAGTAAAAAATTATTTCTTGAATTATTTACTATAGAAAAGGCAATCCCTGGCGTATTTAAAATTTGCGACAGTAGAAAATTATTTTTTTGAATAATTTACTATAGAAAAGGCAATCCCTGGCCTATTTAAAATTTGCGACAGTAAGAAATTAATTTGTGAGAAATTTACTATAGAAAAGGCAATCCCTGGGATATTTAAAATTTGAGAGAGTAAAAAATTATTTTTTGAAAAATTTACTATAGAAAAGGCAATCCCTGGCGCAATTACAATTTGCGACAGTAAAAAATTATTTTTTGAATAATTTACTATAGAAAAGGCAATCCCTGGCGCAATTACAATTTGCGACAGTAAAAAATTATTTTTTGAATAATTTACTATAGAAAAGGCAATCCCTGGCGTAATTAAAATTTGCGACAGTATAAAATTATTTTTTGCAAAATTTACTATAGAAAAGGTAATCCCTGGCGCAATTACAATTTGCGACAGTAAAAAATTATTTTTTGCAAAATTTACTATAGAAAAGGCAATCCCTGGCGCACTTAAAATTTGCGACAGTATAAAATTATTTTTTGAAAAATTTACTATAGAAAAGCAATCCCTGGCGTAATTAAAATTTGCGACAGTAGAAAATAATTTTTTGAATAATTTACTATAGGAAAGGCAATTCCTGGCGTAATTAAAATTTGCGACAGTAAAAAATTATTTTTTGAATAATTTACTATAGAAAAGGCAATCCTTGGCGCAATTGAAATTTGCGACAGTATAAAATTATTTTTTGAATAATTTACTAAAGAAAAGGCAATCCCTGGCGTAATTAAAATTTGCGACAGTAAAAAATTATTTTTTGAATAATTTACTATAGAAAAGGCAATCCCTGGCGCACTTAAAATTTGTGACAGTATAAAATAATTTTTTGAATAATTTACTATAGAAAATGCAATCCCTTGCGTATTTAAAATTAGCGACAGTATAAAATTATTTTGTGAGAAATTTACTATAGAAAAGGCAATCCCTGGGATATTTAAAATATGCGACAGTAAAAAATTATTTTTTGAAATATTTACTATAGAAAAGGCAATCCCTGGCGTATTTAAAATTTGCGACAGTATAAAATTATTTTTTGAATAATTTACTATAGAAAAGGCATTCCCTGGCGTAATTAAAATTTGCGACAGTAAAAAATTATTTCTTGAATTATTTACTATAGAAAAGGCAATCCCTGGCGTATTTAAAATTTGCGACAGTAGAAAATTATTTTTTGAATAATTTACTATAGAAAAGGCAATCCCTGGCCTATTTAAAATTTGCGACAGTAAGAAATTAATTTGTGAGAAATTTACTATAGAAAAGGCAATCCCTGGGATATTTAAAATTTGAGACAGTAAAAAATTATTTTTTGAAAAATTTACTATAGAAAAGGCAATCCCTGGCGCAATTACAATTTGCGACAGTAAAAAATTATTTTTTGAATAATTTACTATAGAAAAGGCAATCCCTGGCGCAATTGCAATTTGCGACAGTAAAAAATTATTTTTTGAATAATTTACTGTAGAAAAGGCAATCCCTGGCGCAATTACAATTTGCGACAGTAAAAAATTATTTTTTGCAAAATTTACTATAGAAAAGGCAATCCCTGGCGCACTTAAAATTTGCGACAGTATAAAATTATTTTTTGAATAATTTACTATAGAAAAGGCAATCCCTGGCGTAATTAAAATTTGCGACAGTATAAAATTATTTTTTGAATAATTTACTATAGAAAAGGCAATCCCTGGCGTAATTAAAATTTGCGACAGTATAAAATTATTTTTTGAATAATTTACTATAGAAAAGGCAATCCCTGGCGTATTTAAAATTTGCGACAGTAAAAAATTGTTTTTTGAATAATTTACTATAGAAAAGGCAATCCCTGGCGTATTTAAAATTTGCGACAGTAAAAAATTATTTTTTGAATAATTTACTATAGAAAAGGCAATCCCTGGCGCAATTAAAATTTGCGACAGTAAAAAATTATTTTTTGCAAAATTTACTATAGAAAAGGCAATCCCTGGCGTATTTAAAATTTGCGACAGTATAAACTTAATTTTTGAAAAATTTACTGTAGAAAAGGCAATCCCTGGCGTAACTAAAATATGCGACAGTAGAAAATTATTTTTTGAATAATTTACTATAGAAAAGGCAATCCCTGGGATATTTAAAATTTGCGACAGTAAAAAATTATTTTTTGAATAATTTACTATAGAAAAGGCAATCCCTGGCGTAATTAAAATTTGCGACAGTATAAAATTATTTTTTGAATAATT
Source organism: Dioctria linearis (assembly GCA_963930735.1). NCBI lineage: Eukaryota > Metazoa > Arthropoda > Insecta > Diptera > Asilidae > Dioctria > Dioctria linearis. The sequence goes on along the minus strand of CAWVNZ010000864.1, from coordinate 160,900 downwards.
TACTATAGAAAAGGCAATCCCTGGCGTAATTAAAATTTGCGACAGTATAGAATTATTTTTTGAATAATTTACTATAGAAAAGGCAATCCCTGGCGCACTTAAAATTTGCGACAGTAAAAAATTATTTTTTGAATAATTTACTATAGAAAAGGCAATCCCTGGCGTAATTAAAATTTGCGACAGTAGAAAATTATTTTTTGAATAATTTACTATAGAAAAGGCAATCCCTGGTGCAATTAAAATTTGCGACAGTAAAAAATTATTTTTTGAATAATTTACTATAGAAAAGGCAATCCCTGGCGTAATTAAAATTTGCGACAGTATAAAATTATTTTTTGAATAATTTACTATAGAAATGGCAATCCCTGGCGTAATTAAAATTTGCGACAGTATAAAATTATTTTTTGAATAATTTACTATAGAAAAGGCAATCCCTGGCGCACTTAAAATTTGCGACAGTAAAAAATGATTTTTTGAATAATTTACTATAGAAAAGGCAATCCCTGGCGTAATTAAAATTTGCGACAGTAGAAAATTATTTTTTGAATAATTTACTATAGAAAAGGCAATCCCTGGCGCAATTAAAATTTGCGACAGTAAAAAATTATTTTTTGAAAAGTTTACTATAGAAAAGGCAATCCCTGGCGCACTTAAAATTTGCGACAGTAAAAAATTATTTTTTGAATAATTTACTATAGAAAAGGCAATCCCTGGCGTAATTAAAATTTGCGACAGTAAAAAATTATTTTTTGAATAATTTACTATAGAAAAGGCAATCCCTGGCGCAATTACAATTTGCGACAGTTGAAAATTATTTTTTGAATAATTTACTATAGAAAAGGCAATCCCTGGCGCACTTAAAATTTGCGACAGTAGAAAATTATTTTTTGAATAATTTACTATAGAAAAGGCAATCCCTGGGATATTTAAAATTTGCGACAGTAAAAAATTATTTTTTGAATAATTTACTATAGAAAAGGCAATCCCTGGCGCAATTGAAATTTGCGACAGTAAAAAATTAATATTTTGAAAAATTTACTATAGAAAAGGCAATCCCTGGCGTAATTAAAATTTGCGACAGTAAAAAATTAGTTTTTGAATAATTTACTATAGAAAAGGCAATCCCTGGCGTATTTAAAATTTTCGACAGTAAAAAATTATTTTTTGAATAATTTACTATAAAAAAGTCAATCCCTGGCGCAATTAAAATTTGCGACAGTAAAAAATTATTTTTTGAATAATTTACTATAGAAAAGGCAATCCCTGGCGCACTTAAAATTTGCGACAGTATAAAATTATTTTTTGAATAATTTACTATAGAAAAGGCAATCCCTGGCGGATTTGAAATTTGCAACAGTAAAAAATTATTTTTTGAATAATTTACTATAGAAAAGGCAATCCCTGGCGTAATTAAAATTTGCGACAGTAGAAAATTATTTTTTGCAAAATTTACTATAGAAAAGGCAATCCCTGGCGCAATTAAAATTTGCGACAGTAGAAAATTATTTTTTGAATAATTTACTATAGAAAAGGCTATCCCTGGGATATTTAAAATTTGCGACAGTAAAAAATTATTTTTTGAATAATTTACTATAGAAAAGGCAATCCCTGGCGTAATTAAAATTTGCGACAGTAGAAAATTATTTTTTGCAAAATTTACTATAGAAAAAGCAATCCCTGGCGCAATTAAAATTTGCGACAGTAAAAAATTATTTTTTGAATAATATACTATAGAAAAGGCAATCCCTGGCGCACTTAAAATTTGCGACAGTAAAAAATTATTTTTTGAATAATTTACTATAGAAAAGGCAATCCCTGGCGTAATTAAAATTTGCGACAGTAGAAAATTATTTTTTGAATAATTTACTATAGAAAAGGCAATCCCTGGCGTAATTAAAATTTGCCACAGTAAAAAATTATTTTTTGAATAATTTACTATAGAAAAGGCAATCCCTGGCGTAATTAAAATTTGCGACAGTATAAAATTATTTTTTGAATAATTTACTATAGAAAAGGCAATCCCTGGCGTTATTAAAATTTGACACAGTATAAAATTATTTTTTGAATAATTTACTATAGAAAAGGCAATCCCTGGCGTATTTAAAATTTGCGACAGTAAAAAATTAATATTTTGAAAAATTTACTATAGAAAAGGCAATCCCTGGCGCAATTAAAATTTGCGACAGTAAAAAATTAATATTTTGAATAATTTACTATAGAAAAGGCAATCCCTGGCGTAATTAAAATTTGCGACAGTAAAAAATTATTTTTTGAATAATTTACTATAGAAAAGGCAATCCCTGGCGTAATTAAAATTTGCGACAGTAAAAAATTATTTTTTGAATAATTTACTATAGAAAAGGCAATCCCTGGCGCAACTAAAATTTGCGACAGTTGAAAATTATTTTTTGAATAATTTACTATAGAAAAGGCAATCCCTGGCACAATTAAAATTTGCGACTGTAAAAAATTATTTTTTGCAAAATTTACTATAGAAAAGGCAATCCCTGGCGCATTTAAAATTTGCGACAGTAAAAAATTATTTTGTGAGAAATTTACTATAGAAAAGGCAATCCCTGGCGCACTTAAAATTTGCGACAGTAGAAAATTATTTTTTGAAAAATTTACTATAGAAAAGGCACTTCCAGGCGTAATTAAAATTAGCGACAGTAGAAAATTATTTTTTGAATAATTTACTATAGAAAAGGCAATCCCTGGCGCACTTAAAATTTGTGACAGTATAAAATTATTTTTTGAATAATTTACTATAGAAAAGGCAATCCCTGGCGTATTTAAAATTTGCGACAGTATAAAATTATTTTGTGAGAAATTTACTATAGAAAAGGCAGTCCCTGGGATATTTAAAATTTGCGATAGTAAAAAATTATTTTTTGAAAAATTTACTATAGAAAAGGCAATCCCTGGCGTATTTAAAATTTGCGACAGTATAAAATTATTTTTTGAATAATTTACTATAGAAAAGGCATTCCCTGGCGTAATTAAAATTTGCGACAGTAAAAAATTATTTCTTGAATTATTTACTATAGAAAAGGCAATCCCTGGCGTATTTAAAATTTGCGACAGTAGAAAATTATTTTTTGAATAATTTACTATAGAAAAGGCAATCCCTGGCCTATTTTAAATTTGCGACAGTAAGAAATTAATTTGTGAGAAATTTAGTATAGAAAACGCAATCCCTGGGATATTTAAAATTTGAGACAGTAAAAAATTATTTTTTGAAAAATTTACTATAGAAAAGGCAATCCCTGGCGCAATTACAATTTGCGACAGTAAAAAATTATTTTTTGAATAATTTACTATAGAAAAGGCAATCCCTGGCGCAATTACAATTTGCGACAGTAAAAAATTATTTTTTGAATAATTTACTATAGAAAAGGCAATCCCTGGCGTAATTAAAATTTGCGACAGTATAAAATTATTTTTTGCAAAATTTACTATAGAAAAGGTAATCCCTGGCGCAATTACAATTTGCGACAGTAAAAAATTATTTTTTGCAAAATTTACTATAGAAAAGGCAATCCCTGGCGCACTTATAATTTGCGACATTATAAAATTATTTTTTGAATAATTTACTATAGAAAAGGCAATCCCTGGCGTAATTAAAATTTGCGACAGTATAAAATTATTTTTTGAATAATTTACTATAGAAAAGGCAATCCCTGGCGTAATTAAAATTTGCGACAGTATAAAATTATTTTTTGAATAATTTACTATAGAAAAGGCAATCCCTGGCGTATTTAAAATTTGCGACAGTAAAAAATTGTTTTTTGAATAATTTACTATAGAAAAGGCAATCCCTGGCGTATTTAAAATTTGCGACAGTAAAAAATTATTTTTTGAATAATGTACTATAGAAAAGGCAATCCCTGGCGTAATTAAAATTTGCGACAGTATAAAATTATTTTTTGAATAATTTACTATAGAAAAGGCAATCCCTGGCGTAATTAAAATTTGCGACAGTAGAAAATTATTTTTTGAATAATTTACTATAGAAAAGGCAATCCCTGGGATATTTAAAATTTGCGACAGTAAAAAATTATTTTTTGAATAATTTACTATAGAAAAGGCAATCGCTGGCGTAATTAAAATTTGCGACAGTATAAAATTATTTTTTGAATAATTTACTATAGAAAAGGCAATCCCTGGCGTAGTTAAAATTTGCGACAGTATAGAATTATTTTTTGAATAATTTACTATAGAAAAGGCAATCCCTGGCGTTATTAAAATTTGAGACAGTATAAAATTATTTTTTGAATAATTTACTATAGAAAAGGCAATCCCTGGCGTATTTAAAATTTGCGACAGTAAAAAATTAATATTTTGAAAAATTTTCTATAGAAAAGGCAATCCCTGGGATATTTAAAATTTGCGATAGTAGAAAATTATTTTTTGAAAACTTTACTATAGAAAAGGCAATCCCTGGCGTAATTAAAATTTGCGACAGTAAAAAATTAGTTTTTGAAAAGTTTACTGTAGAAAATGCAATCCCTGGCGCAATTAAAATTTGCGACAGTATAAAATTATTTTTTGAATAATTTACTATAGAAGAGGCAATCCCTGGCGCAATTAAAATTTACGACAGTAGAAAATTATTTTTTGAATAATTTACTATAGAAAAGGCAATCCCTGGCGCACTTAAAATTTGCGACAGTATAAAATTATTTTTTGAATAATTTACTATAGATAGGGCAATCCCTGGCGCACTTAAAATTTGCGACAGTAGAAAATTATTTTTTGAATAATTTACTACAGAAAAGGCAATCCCTGGCGCAATTAAAATTTGCGACAGTAAAAAATTATTTTTTGAATAATTTACTATAGAAAAGGCAATCCCTGGCGTAATTAAAATTTGCGACAGTAGAAAATTATTTTTTGAATAATTTACTATAGAAAAGGCAATCCCTGGCGTAATTAAAATTTGCCACAGTAAAAAATTATTTTTTGAATAATTTACTATAGAAAAAGCAATCCCTGGCGTAATTAAAATTTGCGACAGTATAAAATTATTTTTTGAATAATTTACTATAGAAAAGGCAATCCCTGGCGTTATTAAAATTTGAGACAGTATAAAATTATTTTTTGATAATATTACTATAGAAAAGGCAATCCCTGGCGTATTTAAAATTTGCGACAGTAAAAAATTAATATTTTGAAAAATTTACTATAGAAAAGGCAATCCCTGGCGCAATTAAAATTTGCGACAGTAAAAAATTAATATTTTGAAAAATTTACTATAGAAAAGGCAATCCCTGGCGTAATTAAAATTTGCGACAGTAAAAAATTATTTTTTGAATAATTTACTATAGAAAAGGCAATCCCTGGCGTAATTAAAATTTGCGACAGTAAAAAATTATTTTTTGAATAATTTACTATAGAAAAGGCAATCCCTGGCGCAATTAAAATTTGCGACAGTTGAAAATTATTTTTTGAATAATTTACTATAGAAAAGGCAATCCCTGGCACAATTAAAATTTGCGACTGTAAAAAATTATTTTTTGCAAAATTTACTATAGAAAAGGCAATCCCTGGCGCATTTAAAATTTGCGACAGTAAAAAATTATTTTGTGAGAAATTTACTATAGAAAAGGCAATCCCTGGCGCACTTAAAATTTGCGACAGTAGAAAATTATTTTTTGAAAAATTTACTATAGAAAAGGCAATTCCAGGCGTAATTAAAATTAGCGACAGTAGAAAATTATTTTTTGAACAATTTACTATAGAAAAGGCAATCCCTGGCGCACTTAAAATTTGTGACAGTATAAAATTATTTTTTGAATAAATTACTATAGAAAAGTCAATCCCTGGCGTATTTAAAATTTGCGACAGTATAAAATTATTTTGTGAGAAATTTACTATAGAAAAGGCAATCCCTGGGATATTTAAAATTTGCGACAGTAAAAAATTATTTTTTGAAAAATTTACTATAGAAAAGGCAATCCCTGGCGTATTTAAAATTTGCGACAGTATAAAATTATTTTTTGAATAATTTACTATAGAAAAGGCATTCCCCTGGCGTAATTAAAATTTGCGACAGTAAAAAATTATTTCTTGAATTATTTACTATAGAAAAGGCAATCCCTGGCGTATTTAACATTTGCGACAGTAGAAAATTATTTTTTGAATAATTTACTATAGAAAAGGCAATCCCTGGCCTATTTAAAATTTGCGACAGTAAGAAATTAATTTGTGAGAAATTTAGTATAGAAAAGGCAATCCCTGGGATATTTAAAATTTGAGACAGTAAAAAATTATTTTTTGAAAAATTTACTATAGAAAAGGCAATCCCTGGCGCAATTACAATTTGCGACAGTAAAAAATTATTTTTTGAATAATTTACTATAGAAAAGGCAATCCCTGGCGCAATTACAATTTGCGAAAGTAAAAAATTATTTTTTGAATAATTTACTATAGAAAAGGCAATCCCTGGCGTAATTAAAATTTGCGACAGTATAAAATTATTTTTTGCAAAATTTACTATAGAAAAGGTAATCCCTGGCGCAATTACAATTTGCGACAGTAAAAAATTATTTTTTGCAAAATTTACTATAGAAAAGGCAATCCCTGGCGCACTTAAAATTTGCGACATTATAAAATTATTTTTTGAATAATTTACTATAGAAAAGGCAATCCCTGGCGTAATTAAAATTTGCGACAGTATAAAATTATTTTTTGAATAATTTACTATAGAAAAGGCAATCCCTGGCGTAATTAAAATTTGCGACAGTATAAAATTATTTTTTGAATAATTTACTATAGAAAAGGCAATCCCTGGCGTATTTAAAATTCGCGACAGTAAAAAATTGTTTTTTGAATAATTTACTATAGAAAAGGCAATCCCTGGCGTATTTAAAATTTGCGACAGTAAAAAATTATTTTTTGAATAATGTACTATAGAAAAGGCAATCCCTGGCGTAATTAAAATTTGCGACAGTATAAAATTATTTTTTGAATAATTTACTATAGAAAAGGCAATCCCTGGCGTAATTAAAATTTGCGACAGTAGAAAATTATTTTTTGAATAATTTACTATAGAAAAGGCAATCCCTGGGATATTGAAAATTTGCGACAGTAAAAAATTATTTTTTGAATAATTTACTATAGAAAAGGCAATCGCTGGCGTAATTAAAATTTGCGACAGTATAAAATTATTTTTTGAATAATTTACTATAGAATAGGCAATCCCTGGCGTAGTTAAAATTTGCGACAGTATAGAATTATTTTTTGAATAATTTACTATAGAAAAGGCAATCCCTGGCGTTATTAAAATTTGAGACAGTATAAAATTATTTTTTGAATAATTTACTATAGAAAAGGCAATCCCTGGCGTATTTAAAATTTGCGACAGTAAAAAATTAATATTTTGAAAAATTTTCTATAGAAAAGGCAATCCCTGGGATATTTAAAATTTGCGATAGTAGAAAATTATTTTTTGAAAACTTTACTATAGAAAAGGCAATCCCTGGCGTAATTAAAATTTGCGACAGTAAAAAATTAGTTTTTGAAAAGTTTACTGTAGAAAATGCAATCCCTGGCGCAATTAAAATTTGCGACAGTATAAAATTATTTTTTGAATAATTTACTATAGAAAAGGCAATCCCTGGCGCAATTAAAATTTGCGACAGTAGAAAATTATTTTTTGAATAATTTACTATAGAAAAGGCAATCCCTGGCGCACTTAAAATTTGCGACAGTATAAAATTATTTTTTGAATAATTTACTATAGAAAAGGCAATCCCTGGCGCACTTAAAATTTGCGACAGTGGAAAATTATTTTTTGAATAATTTACTACAGAAAAGGCAATCCCTGGCGCAATTAAAATTTGCGACAGTAAAAAATTATTTTTTGAATAATTTACTATAGAAAAGGCAATCCCTGGCGTAATTAAAATTTGCGACAGTAGAAAATTATTTTTTGAATAATTTACTATAGAAACGGCAGTCCCTGGGATATTTAAAATTTGCGACAGTATAAAATTATTTTTTGCAAAATTTACTATAGAAAAGGCAATCCCTGGCGTATTTAAAATTTGCGACAGTATAAAATTAATTTTTGAAAAATTTACTGTAGAAAAGGCAATCCCTGGCGCAATTAAAATTTGCGACAGTAGAAAATTATTTTTTGAAAAATTTACTGTAGAAAAGGCAATCCCTGGTGCAATTAAAATTTGTGACAGTATAAAATTATTTTTGGAATAATTTACTACAGAAAAGTCAATCCCTGGCGCAATTAAAATTTGCGACAGTAAAAAATTATTTTTTGAATAATTTACTATAGAAAAGGCAATCCCTGGCGCAATTAAAATTTGCGAGAGTATAAAATTATTTTTTGAATAATTTACTATAGAAAAGGCAATCCCTGGCGTAATTAAAATTTGCGACAGTAGAAAATTATTTTTTGAATAATTTACTACAGAAAAGGCAATCCCTGGCGCAATTAAAATTTGCGACAGTAAAAAATTATTTTTTGAATAATTTACTATAGAAAGGCAATCCCTGGCGTAATTAAAATTTGCGACAGTAGAAAATTATTTTTTGAATAATTTACTATAGAAACGGCAGTCCCTGGGATATTTAAAATTTGCGACAGTAGAAAATTATTTTTTGAATAATTTACTATAGAAAAGGCAATCCCTGGCGCAATTAAAATTTGCGACAGTAGAAAATTATTTTTTGAAAAGTTTACTATAGAAAGGGCAATCCCTGCCGCAATTAAAATTTTCGACAGTAAAAAATTATTTTTTGCAAAATTTACTGTAGAAAAGGCAATCCCTGGCGCAATTAAAATTTGCGACAGTAAAAAATTATTTTTTGAATAATTTACTATAGAAAAGGCAATCCCTGGCGCAATTAAAATTTGCGACAGTAGAAAATTATTTTTTGAATAATTTACTGTAGAAAAGGCAATCCCTGGCACAATTAAAATTTGCGACAGTAGAAAATTATTTTTTGAATAATTTACTATAGAAAAGGCAATCCCTGGCGCAATTAAAATTTGCGACAATTGAAAATTATTTTTTGAATAATTTACTGTAGAAAAGGCAATCCCTGGCGCAATTAAAATTTGCGACAGTAAAAAATTATTTTTTGAATAATTTACTATAGAAAAAAGCAATCCCTGGCGCACTTAAAATTTGCGACAGTATAAAATTATTTTTTGCAAAATTTACTATAGAAAAGGCAATCCCTGGCGTAATTAAAATTTGCGACAGTATAAAATTATTTTTTGAATAATTTACTATAGAAAAGGCAATCCCTGGGATATTTAAAATTTGCGACAGTAGAAAATTATTTTTTGAATAATTTACTATAGAAAAGGCAATCCCTGGCGCAATTAAAATTTGCGACAGTAGAAAATTATTTTTTGAAAAGTTTACTATAGAAAAGGCAATCCCTGGCGCAATTAAAATTTGCGACAGTAAAAAATTATTTTTTGCAAAATTTACTATAGAAAAGGCAATCCCTGGCGTATTTAAAATTTGCGACAGTAAAAAATTAATATTTTGAAAAATTTACTGTAGAAAAGGCAATCCCTGGCGCAATTAAAATTTGCGACAGTAAAAAATTATTTTTTGAATAATTTACTATAGAAAAGGCAATCCCTGGCGCAATTAAAATTTGCGACAGTATAAAATTATTTTTTGAATAATTTACTATAGAAAAGGCAATCCCTGGCGTAATTAAAATTTGCGACAGTATAAAATTATTTTTTGAATAATTTACTATAGAAAAGGCAATCCCTGGCGTAATTAAAATTTGCGACAGTAGAAAATTATTTTTTGAATAATTTACTATAGAAAAGGCAATCCCTGGGTTATTTAAAATTTGCGACAGTAGAAAATTATTTTTTGAATAATTTACTATAGAAAAGGCAATCCCTGGCGTAATTAAAATTTTCGACAGTAGAAAATTATGTTTTGAATAATTTACTATAGAAAAGGCAATCCCTGGCGTATTTAAAATTTGCGACAGTAAAAAATTAATTTGTGAAAAATTTACCTGGCGAAATTGAAATTTGCGACAGTAAAAAATTATTTTTTGAATAACTAACTATAGAAAAGGCAATCCCTGGCGCAATTAAAATTTGCGACAGTAAAAAATTATTTTTTGAATAATTTACTATAGAAAGGTAATCCCTGGCGCAATTACAATTGGCGACAGTAAATAATTATTTTTTGCAAAATTTACTATAGAAAAGGCAATCCCTGGCGTATTTAAAATTTTCGACAGTAAAAAATTATTTTTTAATAATTTACTATAGAAAAGGCAATCCCTGGCGTATTTAAAATTTGCGACAGCAGAAAATTATTTTTTGAATAATTTACTATAGAAAAGGCAATCCCTGGCGTAATTAAAATTTGCGACAGTAGAAAATTATTTTTTGAATAATTTACTATAGAAAAGGCAATCCCTGGCGCACTTAAAATTTGCGACAGTTAAAAATTATTTTTTGAATAAGTTACTATAGAAAAGGCAATCCGTGGCGTAATTAAAATTTGCGACAGTATAAAATTATTTTTTGAATACTTTACTATAGAAAAGGCAATCCCTGGCGCACTTAAAATTTGCGACAGTATAAAATTATTTTTTGCAAAATTTACTATAGAAAAGGCAATCCCTGGCGTATTTAAAATTTGCGACAGTAGAAAATTATTTTTTGAAAAATTTACTGTAGAAAAGGCAATCCCTGGCGCAATTAAAATTTGCGACAGTAGAAAATTATTTTTTGAATAATTTACTTTAGAAAAGACAATCCCTGGCGCAATTAAAATTTGCGACATTAAAAAATTATTTTTTGAATAATTTACTATAGAAAAGGCAATCCCTGGCATAATTAAAATTTGCGACAGTAGAAAATTACTTTTGAATTATTTACTATAGAAAAGGCAATCCCTGGCGTATTTAAAATTTGCGACAGTAAAAAATTATTTTTTGAATAATTTACTATAGAAAAGGCAATCCCTGGCGCAATTTAAAATTTGCGACAGTAAAAATTATTTTTTGAATAATTTACTATAGAAAAGGCAATCCCTGGCGTATTTAAAATTTGCGACAGTAAAAAATTAATATTTTGAAAAATTTACTGTAGAAAAGGCAATCCCTGGCGCAATTAAAATTTGCGACAGTAAAAAATTATTTTTTGAATAATTTACTATAGAAAAGGCAATCCCTGGCGCAATTAAAATTTGCGACAGTAGAAAATTATTTTTTGAATAAATTACTATAGAAAAGGCAATCCCTGGCGCACTTAAAATTTGCGACAGTATAAAATTATTTTTTGAATAATTTACTATAGAAAAGGCAATCCCTGGCGCACTTAAAATTTGCGACAGTATAAATTTATTTTTTTGCAAAATTTACTATAGAAAAGGCAATCCCTGGCGTATTTAAAATTTGCGACAGTATAAAATTAATTTTTGAAAAATTTACTGTAGAAAAGGCAATCCCTGGCGCAATTAAAATTTGCGACAGTAGAAAATTATTCTTTGAAAAATTTACTGTAGAAAAGGCAATCACTGGCGCAAATAAAATTTGCGACATTAGAAAATCATTTTTTGAATAATTTACTATAGAAAAGGCAATCCCTGGCGCAATTAAAATTTGCGACAGTATAAAATTATTTTTTGAATAATTTACTATAGAAAAGGCAATCCCTGGCGTAATTAAAATTTGCGACAGTACAAAATTATTTTTTGAATAATTTACTATAGAAACGGCAATCCCTGGGATATTTAAAATTTGCGACAGTAGAAAATTATTTTTTGAATAATTTACTATAGAAAAGGCAATCCCTGGCGCAATTAAAATTTGCGACAGTAGAGAATTATTTTTTGAAAAGTTTACTATAGAAAAGGCAATCCCTGGCGCAATTAAAATTTGCGACAGTAAAAAATTATTTTTTGCAAAATTTACTGTAGAAAAGGCAATCCCTGGCGCAATTAAAATTTGCGACAGTAAAAAATTATTTTTTGAATAATTTACTATAGAAAAGGCAATCCCTGGCGCAATTAAAATTTGCGACAGTATAAAATTATTTTTTGAATAATTTACTATAGAAAAGGCAATCCCTGGCGTAATTAAAATTTGCGACAGTAGAAAATTATTTTTTGAATAATTTACTATAGAAAAGGCAATCCCTGGCGCAATTAAAATTTGCGACAGTAGAAAATTATTTTTTGAATAATTTACTGTAGAAAAGGCAATCCCTGGCGCAATTAAAATTTGCGACAGTAGAAAATTATTTTTTGAATGATTTACTATAGAAAAGGCAATCCCTGGCGTAACTAAAATTTGCGACAGTTGAAAATTATTTTTTGAATAATTTACTGTAGAAAAGGCAATCCCTGGCGCAATTAAAATTTGCGACAGTAAAAAATTATTTTTTGAATAATTTACTATAGAAAAGGCAATCCCTGGCGCACTTAAAATTTGCGACAGTATAAAATTATTTTTTGCAAATTTTACTATAGAAAAGGCAATCCCTGGCGTAATTAAAATTTGCGACAGTATAAAATTATTTTTTGAATAATTTACTATAGAAAAGGCAATCCCTGGGATATTTAAAATTTGCGACAGTAGAAAATTATTTTTTGAATAATTTACTATAGAAAAGTCAATCCCTGGCGCAATTAAAATTTGCGACAGTAGAAAATTATTTTTTAAAAAGTTTACTATAGAAAAGGCAATCCCTGGCGCAATTAAAATTTGCGACAGTAAAAATTTTTTTTTTGCAAAATTTACTATAGAAAAGGCAATCCCTGGCGTATTTAAAATTTGCGACAGTAAAAAATTAATATTTTGAAAAATTTACTGTAGAAAAGGCAATCCCTGGCGCAATTAAAATTTGCGACAGTAAAAAATTATTTTTTGAATAATTTACTATAGAAAAAGCAATCCCTGGCGCAACTAAAATTTGCGACAGTATAAAATTATTTTTTGAATAATTTACTATAGAAAAGGCAATCCCTGGCGTAATTAAAATTTGCGACAGTGTAAAATTATTTTTTGAATAATTTACTATAGAAAAGGCAATCCCTGGCGTATATAAAAATTTGCGACAGTAGAAAATTATTTTTTGAATAATTTACTATAGAAAAGGCAATCCTGGGATATTTAAAATTTGCGACAGTAGAAAATTATTTTTTGAATAATTTACTATAGAAAAGGCAATCCCTGGCGTAATTAAAATTTGCGACAGTAGAAAATTATTTTTTGAATAATTTACTATAGAAAAGGCAATCCCTGGCGTATTTAAAATTTGCGACAGTAAAAAATTAATTTGTGAAAAATTTACCTGGCGAAATTGAAATTTGCGACAGTAAAAAATTATTTTTTGAATAATTAACTATAGAAAAGGCAATCCCTGGCGCAATTAAAATTTGCGACAGTAAAAAATTATTTTTTGAATAATTTACTATAGAAAAGGTAATCCCTGGCGCAATTACAATTTGCGACAGTAAATAATTATTTTTTGCAAAATTTATTATAGAAAAGGCAATCCCTGGCGTATTTAAAATTTTCGACAGTAAAAAATTATTTTTGAAAAATTTACTATAGAAAAAGGGAATCCCTGGCGTATTTAAAATTTGCGACAGTAGAAAATTATTTTTTGAAAAATTTACCTGGCGAAATTGAAATTTGCGACAGTAAAAAATTATTTTTTGAATAATTTACTATAGAAAAGGCAATCCTGGAGCACTTAAAATTTGCGACAGTATAAAATTATTTTTTGAATAATTTACTATAGAAAAGGCAATCCCTGGCGTAATTAAAATTTGCGACAGTAAAAAATTATTTTTTGAATAATTTACTATAGAAAAGGCAATCCGTGGCGTATTTAAAATTTGCGACAGTAGAAAATTATGTTTTGAATAATTTACTATAGAAAAGGCAATCCCTGGCGTATTTAAAATTTGCGACAGTAAGAAGTGAATTTGTGAGAAATTTACTATAGAAAAGGCAATCCCTGGGATATTTAAAATTTGCGACAGTAAAAAATTATTTTTTGAAAAATTTACTGTAGAAAAGGCAATCCCTGGCGCAATTAAAACTTGCGATAGTAAAAAATTATTTTTTGAATAATTTACTATAGAAAAGGCAATCCCTGGCGCAATTAAAATTTGCGACAGTAGAAAATTATTTTTTGAAAAGTTTACTATAGAAAAGGCAATCCCTGGCGCAATTAAAATTTGCGACAGTAAAAAATTATTTTTTGCAAAATTTACTGTAGAAAAGGCAATCCCTGGCGCAATTAAAACTTGCGATAGTAGAAAATTATTTTTTGAAAAATTTACTGTAGAAAAGGCAATCCCTGGCGCAATTAAAATTTGCGACAGTAAAAAATTATTTTTTGAATAATTTACTATAGAAAAGGCAATCCCTGGCGTAATTAAAATTTGCGACAGTAGAAAATTAAGTTTTGAATAATTTACTATAGAAAAGGCAATCCCTGGCGTATTTAAAATTTGCGACAGTATAAAATTATTTTTTGAATAATTTACTGTAGAAAAGGCAATCCCTGGCGCGATTAAAACTTGCGATAGTAAAAAATTATTTTTTGAATAATTTACTATAGGAAAGGCAATCCCTGGCGCAATTAAAATTTGCGACAGTACAAAATTATTTTTTGAAAAGTTTACTATAGAAATGGCAATCCCTGGCGCAATTAAAATTAGCGAGAGTAAAAATAATTTTTTGAATAATTTACTATAGAAAAGGCAATCCCTGGCGCACTTAAAATTTGCGACAGTACAAAATTATTTTTTGAAAAGTTTACTATAGAAATGGCAATCCCTGGCGCAATTAAAATTAGCGAGAGTAAAAAATTATTTTTTGAATAATTTACTATAGAAAAGGCAATCCCTGGCGCACTTAAAATTTGCGACAGTAGAAAATTATTTTTTTAAAAATTTACTGTAGAAAAGGCAATCCCTGGCGTAATTAAAATTTGCGACAGTAGAAAATTATTTTTTGAATAATTTACTATAGAAAAGGCAATCCCTGGCGCAATTAAAATTTGCGACAGTAAAAAATTATTTTGTGAATAATTTACTATAGAAAAGGCAATCCCTGGCGTAATTAAAATTTGCGACAGTAAGAAGTGAATTTGTGAGAAATTTACTATAGAAAAGGCAATCCCTGGGATATTTAAAATTTGCGACAGTAAAAAAATTATTTTTTGAAAAATTTACTGTAGAAAAGGCAATCCCTGGCGCAATTAAAACTTGCGATAGTAAAAAATTATTTTTTGAATAATTTACTATAGAAAAGGCAATCCCTGGCGCAATTAAAATTTGCGACAGTAGAAAATTATTTTTGAAAAGTTTACTATAGAAAAGGCAATCCCTGGCGCAATTAAAATTTGCGACAGTAAAAAATTATTTTTTGCAAAATTTACTGTAGAAAAGGCAATCCCTGGCGCAATTAAAACTTGCGATAGTAGAAAATTATTTTTTGAAAAATTTACTGTAGAAAAGGCAATCCCTGGCGCAATTAAAATTTGCGACAGTAAAAAATTATTTTTTGAATAATTTACTATAGAAAAGGCAATCCCTGGCGTAATTAAAATTTGCGACAGTAGAAAATTAAGTTTTGAATAATTTACTATAGAAAAGGCAATCCCTGGCGTATTTAAAATTTGCGACAGTATAAAATTATTTTTTGAATAATTTACTGTAGAAAAGGCAATCCCTGGCGCGATTAAAACTTGCGATAGTAAAAAATTATTTTTTGAATAATTTACTATAGGAAAGGCAATCCCTGGCGCAATTAAAATTTGCGACAGTACAAAATTATTTTTTGAAAAGTTTACTATAGAAAATGGCAATCCCTGGCGCAATTAAAATTAGCGAGAGTAAAAAATAATTTTTTGAATAATTTACTATAGAAAAGGCAATCCCTGGCGCACTTAAAATTTGCGACAGTACAAAATTATTTTTTGAAAAGTTTACTATAGAAATGGCAATCCCTGGCGCAATTAAAATTAGCGAGAGTAAAAAATTATTTTTTGAATAATTTACTATAGAAAAGGCAATCCTGGCGCACTTAAAATTTGCGACAGTAGAAAATTATTTTTTTAAAAATTTACTGTAGAAAAGGCAATCCCTGGCGTAATTAAAATTTGCGACAGTAGAAAATTATTTTTTGAATAATTTACTATAGAAAAGGCAATCCCTGGCGCAATTAAAATTTGCGACAGTAAAAAATTATTTTGTGAATAATTTACTATAGAAAAGGCAATCCCTGGCGTAATTAAAATTTGCGACAGTAGAAAATTATTTTTTGAAAAATTTACTGTAGAAAAGGCAATCCCTGGCGCAATTAAAATTTGCGACAGTAGAAAATTATTTTTTGAATAATTTACTATAGAAAGGGCAATCCCTGGCGCAATTAAAATTTGCGACAGTAAAAAATTATTTTTTGAATAATTTACTATAGCAAAGGCAATCCCTGGCGTAATTAAAATTTGAGACAATATAAAATTATTTTTTGAATAATTTACTATAGAAAAGGCAATCCCTGGCGCACTTAAAATTTGCGACAGTATAAAATTATTTTTTGCAAAATTTACTATAGAAAAGGCAATCCCTGGCGTATTTAAAATTTGCGACAGTATAAAATTAATTTTTGAAAAATTTACTGTAGAAAAGGCAATCCCTGGCGCAATTAAAATTTGCGACAGTAGAAAATTATTTTTTGAAAAATTTACTGTAGAAAAGGCAATCCCTGGCGCAATTAAAATTTGCGACAGTAGAAAATTATTTTTTGAATAATTTACTATAGAAAAGGCAATCCCTGGGATATTTAAAATTTGCGACAGTAGAAAATTATTTTTTGAATAATTTACTATAGAAAAGGCAATCCCTGGCGTAATTAAAATTTGCGACAGTAGAAAATTATTTTTTGAATAATTTACTATAGAAAAGGCAATCCCTGGCGTATTTAAAATTTGCGACAGTAAAAAATTAATTTGTGAAAAATTTACCTGGCGAAATTGAAATTTGCGACAGTAAAAAATTATTTTTTGAATAATTAACTATAGAAAAGGCAATCCCTGGCGCAATTAAAATTTGCGACAGTAAAAAATTATTTTTTGAATAATTTACTATAGAAAAGGTAATCCCTGGCGCAATTACAATTTGCGACAGTAAATAATTATTTTTTGCAAAATTTATTATAGAAAAGGCAATCCCTGACGTATTTAAAATTTTCGACAGTAAAAAATTATTTTTTGAAAAATTTACTATAGAAAAAGGGAATCCCTGGCGTATTTAAAATTTGCGACAGTAGAAAATTATTTTTTGAAAAATTTACCTGGCGAAATTGAAATTTGCGACAGTAAAAAATTATTTTTTGAATAATTTACTATAGAAAAGGCAATCCCTGGAGCACTTAAAATTTGCGACAGTATAAAATTATTTTTTGAATAATTTACTATAGAAAAAGGCAATCCCTGGCGTAATTAAAACTTGCGACAGTAAAAAATTATTTTTTGAATAATTTACTATAGAAAAGGCAATCCGTGGCGTATTAAAATTTGCGACAGTAGAAAATTATGTTTTGAATAATTTACTATAGAAAAGGCAATCCCTGGCGTATTTAAAATTTGCGACAGTAAGAAGTGAATTTGTGAGAAATTTACTATAGAAAAGGCAATCCCTGGGATATTTAAAATTTGCGACAGTAAAAAATTATTTTTTGAAAAATTTACTGTAGAAAAGGCAATCCCTGGCGCAATTAAAACTTGCGATAGTAAAAAATTATTTTTTGAATAATTTACTATAGAAAAGGCAATCCCTGGCGCAATTAAAATTTGCGACAGTAGAAAATTATTTTTTGAAAAGTTTACTATAGAAAAGGCAATCCCTGGCGCAATTAAAATTTGCGACAGTAAAAAATTATTTTTTGCAAAATTTACTGTAGAAAACGCAATCCCTGCCGCAATTAAAACTTGCGATAGTAGAAAATTATTTTTTGAAAAATTTACTGTAGAAAAGGCAATTCCTGGCGCAATTAAAATTTGCGACAGTAAAAAATTATTTTTTGAATAATTTACTATAGAAAAGGCAATCCCTGGCGTAATTAAAATTTGCGACAGTAGAAAATTAAGTTTTGAATAATTTACTATAGAAAAGGCAATCCCAGGCGTATTAAAATTTGCGACAGTATAAAATTATTTTTTGAATAATTTACTGTAGAAAAGGCAATCCCTGGCGCGATTAAAACTTGCGATAGTAAAAAATTATTTTTTGAATAATTTACTATAGGAAAGGCAATCCCTGGCGCAATTAAAATTTGCGACAGTACAAAATTATTTTTTGAAAAGTTTACTATAGAAATGGCAATCCCTGGCGCAATTAAAATTAGCGAGAGTAAAAAATTATTTTTGAATAATTTACTATAGAAAAGGCAATCCCTGGCGCACTTAAAATTTGCGACAGTACAAAATTATTTTTTGAAAAGTTTACTATAGAAATGGCAATCCCTGGCGCAATTAAAATTAGCGAGAGTAAAAAATTATTTTTTGAATAATTTACTATAGAAAAGGCAATCCCTGGCGCACTTAAAATTTGCGACAGTAGAAAATTATTTTTTGAAAAATTTACTGTAGAAAAGGCAATCCCTGGCGTAATTAAAATTTGCGACAGTAGAAAATTATTTTTTGAATAATTTACTATAGAAAAGGCAATCCCTGGCGCAATTAAAATTTGCGACAGTAAAAAATTATTTTGTGAATAATTTACTATAGAAAAGGCAATCCCTGGCGTAATTAAAATTTGCGACAGTAGAAAATTATTTTTGAAAAATTTACTGTAGAAAAGGCAATCCCTGGCGCAATTAAAATTTGCGACAGTAGAAAATTATTTTTTGAATAATTTACTATAGAAAGGGCAATCCCTGGCGCAATTAAAATTTGCGACAGTAAAAAATTATTTTTGAATAATTTACTATAGCAAAGGCAATCCCCTGGCGTAATTAAAATTTGAGACAATATAAAATTATTTTTTGAATAATTTACTATAGAAAAGGCAATCCCTGGCGCACTTAAAATTTGCGACAGTATAAAATTATTTTTTGCAAAATTTACTATAGAAAAGGCAATCCCTGGCGTATTTAAAATTTGCGACAGTATAAAATTAATTTTTGAAAAATTTACTGTAGAAAAGGCAATCCCTGGCGCAATTAAAATTTGCGACAGTAGAAAATTATTTTTTGAAAAATTTACTGTAGAAAAGGCAATCCCTGGCGCAATTAAAATTTGCGACAGTAGAAAATTATTTTTTGAATAATTTACTATAGAAAAGGCAATCCCTGGGATATTTAAAATTTGCGACAGTAGAAAATTATTTTTTGAATAATTTACTATAGAAAAAGCAATCCCTGGCGTAATTAAAATTTGCGACAGTAGAAAATTATTTTTTGAATAATTTACTATAGAAAAGGCAATCCCTGGCGTATTTAAAATTTGCGACAGTAAAAAATTAATTTGTGAAAAATTTACCTGGCGAAATTGAAATTTGCGACAGTAAAAAATTATTTTTTGAATAATTAACTATAGAAAAGGCAATCCCTGGCGCAATTAAAATTTGCGACAGTAAAAAATTATTTTTTGAATAATTTACTACAGAAAAGGTAATCCCTGGCGCAATTAAAATTTGCGACAGTAAATAATTATTTTTTGCAAAATTTATTATAGAAAAGGCAATCCCTGGCGTATTTTAAATTTTCGACAGTAAAAAATTATTTTTTGAAAAATTTACTATAGAAAAAGGGAATCCCTGGCGTATTTAAAATTTGCGACAGTAGAAAATTATTTTTTGAAAAATTTACCTGGCGAAATTGAAATTTGCGACAGTAAAAAATTATTTTTGAATAATTTACTATAGAAAAGGCAATCCCTGGAGCACTTAAAATTTGCGACAGTATAAAATTATTTTTTGAATAATTTACTATAGAAAAGGCAATCCCTGGCGTAATTAAAATTTGCGACAGTAAAAAATTATTTTTGAATAATTTACTATAGAAAAGGCAATCCGTGGCGTATTTAAAATTTGCGACAGTAGAAAATTATGTTTTGAATAATTTACTATAGAAAAGGCAATCCCTGGCGTATTTAAAATTTGCGACAGTAAGAAGTGAATTTGTGAGAAATTTACTATAGAAAAGGCAATCCCTGGGATATTTAAAATTTGCGACAGTAAAAAATTATTTTTTGAAAAATTTACTGTAGAAAAGGCAATCCCTGGCGCAATTAAAACTTGCGATAGTAAAAAATTATTTTTTGAATAATTTACTATAGAAAAGGCAATCCCTGGCGCAATTAAAATTTGCGACAGTAGAAAATTATTTTTTGAAAAGTTTACTATAGAAAAGGCAATCCCTGGCGCAATTAAAATTTGCGACAGTAAAAAATTATTTTTTGCAAAATTTACTGTAGAAAAGGCAATCCCTGGCGCAATTAAAACTTGCGATAGTAGAAAATTATTTTTTGAAAAATTTACTGTAGAAAAGGCAATTCCTGGCGCAATTAAAATTTGCGACAGTAAAAAATTATTTTTTGAATAATTTACTATAGAAAAGGCAATCCCTGGCGTAATTAAAATTTGCGACAGTAGAAAATTAAGTTTTGAATAATTTACTATAGAAAAGGCAATCCCTGGCGTAATTAAAATTTGCGACAGTATAAAATTATTTTTTGAATAATTTACTGTAGAAAAGGCAATCCCTGGCGCGATTAAAACTTGCGATAGTAAAAAATTAAGTTTTGAATAATTTACTATAGGAAAGGCAATCCCTGGCGCAATTAAAATTTGCGACAGTACAAAATTATTTTTTGAAAAGTTTACTATAGAAATGGCAATCCCTGGCGCAATTAAAATTAGCGAGATTAAAAAATTATTTTTTGAATAATTTACTATAGAAAAAGCAATCCCTGGCGCACTTAAAATTTGCGACAGTACAAAATTATTTTTTGAAAAGTTTACTATAGAAATGGCAATCCCTGGCGCAATTAAAATTAGCGAGAGTAAAAAATTATTTTTGAATAATTTACTATAGAAAAGGCAATCCCTGGCGCACTTAAAATTTGCGACAGTAGAAAATTATTTTTTGAAAAATTTACTGTAGAAAAGGCAATCCCTGGCGTAATTAAAATTTGCGACAGTAGAAAATTATTTTTTGAATAATTTACTATAGAAAAGGCAATCCCTGGCGCAATTAAAATTTGCGACAGTAAAAAATTATTTTGTGAATAATTTACTATAGAAAAGGCAATCCCTGGCGTAATTAAAATTTGCGACAGTAGAAAAGTATTTTTTGAAAAATTTACTGTAGAAAAGGCAATCCCTGGCGCAATTAAAATTTGCGACAGTAGAAAATTATTTTTTGAATAATTTACTATAGAAAGGGCAATCCCTGGCGCAATTAAAATTTGCGACAGTAAAAAATTATTTTTTGAATAATTTACTATAGCAAAGGCAATCCCTGGCGTAATTAAAATTTGAGACAATATAAAATTATTTTTTGAATAATTTACTATAGAAAAGGCAATCCCTGGCGCACTTAAAATTTGCGACAGTATAAAATTATTTTTTGCAAAATTTACTATAGAAAAGGCAATCCCTGGCGTATTTAAAATTTGCGACAGTATAAAATTAATTTTTGAAAAATTTACTGTAGAAAAGGCAATCCCTGGCGCAATTAAAATTTGCGACAGTAGAAAATTATTTTTTGAAAAAATTACTGTAGAAAAGGCAATCCCTGGCGCAATTAAAATTTGCGACAGTAGAAAATTATTTTTTGAATAATTTACTATTGAAAAGGCAATCCCTGGGATATTTAAAATTTGCGACAGTAGAAAATTATTTTTTGAATAATTTACTATAGAAAAGGCAATCCCTGGCGTAATTAAAATTTGCGACAGTAGAAAATTATTTTTTGTATAATTTACTATGGAAAAGGCAATCCCTGGCGTATTTAAAATTTGTGACAGTAAAAAATTAATTTGTGAAAAATTTACCTGGCGAAATTGAAATTTGCGACAGTAAAAAATTATTTTTTGAATAATTAACTATAGAAAAGGCAATCCCTGGCGTAATTAAAATTTGCGACAGTAAAAAATTATTTTTTGAATAATTTACTATAGAAAAGGTAATCCCTTGCGCAATTACAATTTGCGACAGTAAATAATTATTTTTTGCAAAATTTACTATAGAAAAGGCAATCCCTGGCGTATTTAAAATTTTCGACAGTAAAAAATTATTTTTTGAATAATTTACTATAGAAAAAGGCAATCCCTGGCGTATTTAAAATTTGCGACAGTAGAAAATAATTTTTTGAAAAATTTACCTGGCGAAATTGAAATTTGCGACAGTAAAAAATTATTTTTTGAATAATTTACTATAGAAAAGGCAATCCCTGGCGCACTTAAAATTTGCGACAGTATAAAATTATTTTTTGAATAATTTCCTATAGAAAAGGCAATCCCTGGCGTAATTAAAATTTGCGACAGTAAATAATTATTTTTTGCAAAATTTACTATAGAAAAGGCAATCCCTGGCGTATTTAAAATTTTCGACAGTAAAAAATTATTTTTTGAATAATTTACTATAGAAAAAGGCAATCCCTGGCGTATTTAAAATTTGCGACAGTAGAAAATAATTTTTTGAAAAATTTACCTGGCGAAATTGAAATTTGCGACAGTAAAAAATTATTTTTTGAATAATTTACTATAGAAAAGGCAATCCCTGGGATATTTAAAATTTGCGACAGTAGAAAATTATTTTTTGAATACTTTACTATAGAAAAGGCAATCCCTGGCGTAATTAAAATTTGCGACAGTAGAAAATTATTTTTTGAATAATTTACTATAGAAAAGGCAATCCCTGGCGTATTTAAAATTTGCGACAGTAAAAAATTAATTTGTGAAAAATTTACCTGGCGAAATTGAAATTTGCGACAGTATAAAATTATTTTTTGCAAAATTTACTATAGAAAAGGCAATCCCTGGCGTATTTAAAATTTGCGACAGTATAAAATTAATTTTTGAAAAATTTACTGTAGAAAAGGCAATCCCTGGCGCAATTAAAATTTGCGACAGTAGAAAATTATTTTTTGAAAAATTTACTATAGAAAAGGCAATCCCTGGCGCAATTAAAATTTGCGACAGTAGAAAATTATTTTTTGAATAATTTACTATAGAAAAGGCAATCCCTGGGATATTTAAAATTTGCGACAGTAGAAAATTATTTTTTGAATAATGTACTATAGAAAGGGCAATCCCTGGCGCAATTAAAATTTGCGACAGTAAAAAATTATTTTTTGAATAATTTACTATAGAAAGGCAATCCCTGGCGTAATTAAAATTTGAGACAATATAAAATTATTTTTTGAATAATTTACTATAGAAAAGGCAATCCCTGGCGCGCTTAAAATTTGCGACAGTATAAAATTATTTTTTGCAAAATTTACTATAGAAAAGGCAATCCCTGGCGTATTTAAAATTTGCGACAGTATAAAATTAATTTTTGAAAAATTTACTGTAGAAAAGGCAATCCCTGGCGCAATTAAAATTTGCGACAGTAGAAAATTATTTTTTGTAAAATTTACTGTAGAAAAGGCAATCCCTGGCGCAATTAAAATTTGCGACAGTAGAAAATTATTTTTTGAATAATTTACTATAGAAAAGGCAATCCCTGGGATATTTAAAATTTGCGACAGTAGAAAATTATTTTTTGAATAATTTACTATAGAAAAGGCAATCCCTGGCGTAATTAAAATTTGCGACAGTAGAAAATTATTTTTTGAATAATTTACTATAGAAAAGGCAATCCCTGGCGTATTTAAAATTTGCGACAGTAAAAAATTAATTTGTGAAAAATTTACCTGGCGAAATTGAAATTTGCGACAGTAAAAAATTATTTTTTGAATAATTAACTATAGAAAAGGCAATCCCTGGCGCAATTAAAATTTGCGACAGTAAAAAATTATTTTTTGAATAATTTACTGTAGAAAAGGCAATCCCTGGCGTAATTAAAATTTGCGACAGTAAAAAATTATTTTTTGAATAATTTACTATAGAAAAGGCAATCCCTGGCGTAATTAAAATTTCCGACTGTATAAAACTATTTTTTGAATAATTTACTATAGAAAAGGCAATCCCTGGCGTAATTAAAATTTGCGACAGTATAAAATTATTTTTTGAATAATTTACTATAGAAAAGGCAATCCCTGGCGTATTTAAAATTTGCGACAGTAAAAAATTAATATTTTGAAAAATTTACTATAGAAAAGGCAATCCCTGGCGCAATTAAAATTTGCGACAGTAAAAATTAATATTTTGAAAAATTTACTATAGAAAAGGCAATCCCTGGCGTAATTAAAATTTGCGACAGTAAAAAATTATTTTTTGAATAATTTACTATAGAAAAGGAAATCCCTGGCGTAATTAAAATTTGCGACAGTAGAAAATTATTTTTTGAATAATTTACTATAGAAAAGGCAATCCCTGGCGCACTTAAAATTTGCGACAGTATAAAATTATTTTTTGAATAATTTACTATAGAAAAGGCAATCCCTGGCGCAATTAAAATTTGCGACAGTTGAAAATTATTTTTTGAATAATTTACTATAGAAAAGGCAATACCTGGCGCAATTAAAATTTGCGACAGTAAAAAATTATTTTTTTGCAAAATTTACTATAGAAAAGGCAATCCCTGGCGCACTTAAAATTTGCGACAGTAAAAAATTATTTTGAGAGAAATTTACTATAGAAAAGGCAATCCCTGGCGCACTTAAAATTTGCGACAGTAGAAAATTATTTTTTGAAAAATTTACTATAGAAAAGGCAATCCCTGGCGTAATTAAAATTTGCGACAGTACAAAATTATTTTTTGAATAATTTACTGTAGAAAAGGCAATCCCTGGCGTAATTAAAATTTGCGAGAGTAGAAAATTATTTTTTGAAAAATTTACTGTAGAAAAGGCAATCCCTGGCGCAATTAAAATTTGCGACAGTTGAAAATTAATATTTTGAAAAATTTACTATAGAAAAGGCAATCCCTGGCGCAATTAAAATTTGCGACAGTAAAAAATTAATATTTTGAAAAATTTACTATAGAAAAGGCAATCCCTGGCGTAATTAAAATTTGCGACAGTAAAAAATTATTTTTT
Source organism: Dioctria linearis (assembly GCA_963930735.1). Lineage (NCBI taxonomy): Eukaryota > Metazoa > Arthropoda > Insecta > Diptera > Asilidae > Dioctria > Dioctria linearis. Next base: position 135,712 of record CAWVNZ010000864.1, on the reverse strand, counting down.
GAATAATTTACTATAGAAAAGGCAATCCCTGGCGTAATTAAAATTTGCGACAGTAAAAAATTAATTTGTGAGAAATTTACTATAGAAAAGGCAATCCCTGGGATATTTAAAATTTGCGAGAGTAGAAAATTATTTTTTGAAAAATTTACTATAGAAAAGGCAATCCCTGGCGTAATTAAAATTTGCGACAGTAAAAAATTACTTTTTGAAAAATTTACTGTAGAAAATGCAATCCCTGGCGCAATTAAAATTTGCGACAGTATAAAATTATATTTTGAATAATTTACTATAGAAAAGGCAATCCCTGGCGCACTTAAAATTTGCGACAGTATAAAATTATTTTTTGCAAAATTTACTATAGAAAAGGCAATCCCTGGCGTATTTAAAATTTGCGACAGTATAAAATTAATTTTTGAAAAATTTACTGTAGAAAAGGCAATCCCTGGCGCAATTAAAATTTGCGACAGAAGAAAATTATTTTCTGAATAATTTACTATAGAAAAGGCAATCCCTTGCGCAATTAAAATTTGCGACAGTAAAAAATTATTTTTTGAATAATTTACTATAGAAAAGGCAATCCCTGGCGTAATTAAAATTTGCAACAGTAGAAAATTATTTTTTGAATAATTTACTATAGAAAAGGCAATCCCTGGCGTAATTAAAATTTGCGACAGTAGGAAATTATTTTTTGAATAATTTACTATAGAAAAGGCAATCCCTGGCGCACTTAAAATTTGCGACAGTAAAAAATTATTTTTTGAATAATTTACTATAGAAAAGGCAATCCCTGGCGTAATTAAAATTTGCGACAGTATAAAATTATTTTTTGAATAATTTACTATAGAAAAGGCAATCCCTGGCGCATTTAAAATTTGCGACAGTATAAAATTATTTTTTGCAAAATTTACTATAGAAAAGGCAATCCCTGGCGTATTTAAAATTTGCGACAGTATAAAATTAATTTTTGAAAAATTTACTGTAGAAAAGGCAATCCCTGGCGCAATTAAAATTTGCGACAGTAGAAAATTATTTTTTGAAAAATTTGCTGTAGAAATGGCAATCCCTGGCGCAATTAAAATTTGCGACAGTAGAAAATTATTTTTTGAATAATTTACTATAGGAAAGGCAATCCCTGGCGCAATTAAAATTTGCGACAGTAAAAAATTATTTTGTGAATAATTTACTATAGAAAAGGCAATCCCTGGCGTAATTAAAATTTGCGACAGTAGAAAATTATTTTTTGAATAAGACAATCCCTGGCGTATTTAAAATTTGTGACAGTAAAAAATTAATTTGTGAAAAATTTACCTGGCGAAATTGAAATTTGCGACAGTAAAAAATTATTTTTTGAATAATTAACTATAGAAAAGGCAATCCCTGGCGCAATTAAAATTTGCGACAGTAAAAAATTATTTTTTGAATAATTTACTATAGAAAAGGTAATCCCTGGCGCAATTACAATTTGCGACAGTAAATAATTATTTTTTGCAAAATTTACTATAGAAAAGGCAATCCCTGGCGTATTTAAAATTTTCGACAGTAAAAAATTATTTTTTGAATAATTTACTATAGAAAAAGGCAATCCCTGGCGTATTTAAAATTTGCGACAGTAGAAAATAATTTTTTGAAAAATTTACCTGGCGAAATTGAAATTTGCGACAGTAAAAAATTATTTTTTGAATAATTTACTATAGAAAAGGCAATCCCTGGCGCACTTAAAATTTCCGACAGTATAAAATTATTTTTTGAATAATTTACTATAGAAAAGGCAATCCCTGGCGTAATTAAAATTTGCGACAGTAAATAATTATTTTTTGCAAAATTTACTATAGAAAAGGCAATCCCTGGCGTATTTAAAATTTTCGACAGTAAAAAATTATTTTTTGAATAATTTACTATAGAAAAAGGCAATCCCTGGCGTATTTAAAATTTGCGACAGTAGAAAATTATTTTTTGAAAAATTTACCTGGCGAAATTGAAATTTGCGACAGTAAAAAATTATTTTTTGAATAATTTACTATAGAAAAGGCAATCCCTGGGATATTTAAAATTTGCGACAGTAGAAAATTATTTTTTGAATACTTTACTATAGAAAAGGCAATCCCTGGCGTAATTAAAATTTGCGACAGTAGAAAATTATTTTTTGAATAATTTGCTATAGAAAAGGCAATCCCTGGCGTATTTAAAATTTGCGACAGTAAAAAATTAATTTGTGAAAAATTTACCTGGCGAAATTGAAATTTGCGACAGTATAAAATTATTTTTTGCAAAATTTACTATAGAAAAGGCAATCCCTGGCGTATTTAAAATTTGCGACAGTATAAAATTAATTTTTGAAAAATTTACTGTAGAAAAGGCAATCCCTGGCGCAATTAAAATTTGCGACAGTAGAAAATTATTTTTTGAAAAATTTACTATAGAAAAGGCAATCCCTGGCGCAATTAAAATTTGCGACAGTAGAAAATTATTTTTTGAATAATTTACTATAGAAAAGGCAATCCCTGGGATATTTAAAATTTGCGACAGTAGAAAATTATTTTTTGAATAATGTACTATAGAAAGGGCAATCCTTGGCGCAATTAAAATTTGCGACAGTAAAAAATTATTTTTTGAATAATTTACTATAGAAAGGCAATCCCTGGCGTAATTAAAATTTGAGACAATATAAAATTATTTTTTGAATAATTTACTACAGAAAAGGCAATCCCTGGCGCGCTTAAAATTTGCGACAGTATAAAATTATTTTTTGCAAAATTTACTATAGAAAAGGCAATCCCTGGCGTATTTAAAATTTGCGACAGTATAAAATTAATTTTTGAAAAATTTACTGTAGAAAAGGCAATCCCTGGCGCAATTAAAATTTGCGACAGTAGAAAATTATTTTTTGTAAAATTTACTGTAGAAAAGGCAATCCCTGGCGCAATTAAAATTTGCGACAGTAGAAAATTATTTTTTGAATAATTTACTATAGAAAAGGCAATCCCTGGGATATTTAAAATTTGCGACAGTAGAAAATTATTTTTTGAATAATTTACTATAGAAAAGGCAATCCCTGGCGTAATAAAAATTTGCGACAGTAGAAAATTATTTTTTGAATAATTTACTATAGAAAAGGCAATCCCTGGCGTATTTAAAATTTGCGACAGTAAAAAATTAATTTGTGAAAAATTTACCTGGCGAAATTGAAATTTGCGACAGTAAAAAATTATTTTTTGAATAATTAACTATAGAAAAGGCAAACCCTGGCGCAATTAAAATTTGCGACAGTAAAAAATTATTTTTTGAATAATTTACTATAGAAAAGGTAATCCCTGGCGCAATTACAATTTGCGACAGTAAATAATTATTTTTTGCAAAATTTACTATAGAGAAGGGAATCCCTGGCGTATTTAAAATTTTCGACAGTAAAAAATTATTTTTTGAATAATTTACTATAGAAACAGGCAATCCCTGGCGTATTTAAAATTTGCGACAGTAGAAAATTATTTTTTGAAAAATTTACCTGGCGAAATTGAAATTTGCGACAGTAAAAAATTATTTTTTGAATAATTTACTATAGAAAAGGCAATCCCTGGCGCACTTAAAATTTGCGACAGTATAAAATTATTTTTTGAATAATTTCCTATAGAAAAGGCAATCCCTGGCGTAATTAAAATTTGCGATAGTAAAAAATTATTTTTTGAATAATTTACTATAGAAAAGGCAATCCCTGGCGTATTTAAAATTTGCGACAGTAGAAAATTATGTTTTGAATAATTTACTATAGAAAAGGCAATCCCTGGCGTATTTAAAATTTGCGACAGTAAGAAATTAATTTGTGAGAAATTTACTATAGAATAGGCAATCCCTGGGATATTTAAAATTTGCGACAGTAAAAAATTATTTTTTGAAAAATTTACTGTAGAAAAGGCAATCCCTGGCGTAATTAAAACTTGCGATAGTAAAAAATTATTTTTTGAATAATTTACTATAGAAAAAGCAATCCCTGGCGCAATTAAAATTTGCGACAGTAGGAAATTATTTTTTGAAAAGTTTACTATAGAAATGGCAATCCCTGGCGCAATTAAAATTAGCGAGAGTAAAAAATTATTTTTTGAATAATTTACTATAGAAATGGTAATCCCTGGCGCACTTAAAATTTGCGACAGTTTAAAATTATTTTTTGAATAATTTACTATAGAAAAGGCAATCCCTGGCGCAATTAAAATTTGCGACAGTAAAAAATTATTTTTTGAATATTTACTATAGAAAAGGCAATCCCTGGCGTAATTAAAATTTGCGACAGTAAAAAATTATTTTTTGAATAATTTACTATAGAAAAGGCAATCCCTGGCGTAATTAAAATTTCCGACTGTATAAAACTATTTTTTGAATAATTTACTATAGAAAAGGCAATCCCTGGCGTAATTAAAATTTGCGACAGTATAAAATTATTTTTTGAATAATTTACTATAGAAAAGGCAATCCCTGGCGTATTTAAAATTTGCGACAGTAAAAAATTAATATTTTGAAAAATTTACTATAGAAAAGGCAATCCCTGGCGCAATTAAAATTTGCGACAGTAAAAAATTAATATTTTGAAAAATTTACTATAGAAAAGGCAATCCCTGGCGTAATTAAAATTTGCGACAGTAAAAAATTATTTTTTGAATAATTTACTATAGAAAAGGCAATCCCTGGCGTAATTAAAATTTGCGACAGTAGAAAATTATTTTTTGAATAATTTACTATAGAAAAGGCAATCCCTGGCGCACTTAAAATTTGCGACAGTATAAAATTATTTTTTGAATAATTTACTATAGAAAAGGCAATCCCTGGCGCAATTAAAATTTGCGACAGTTGAAAATTATTTTTTGAATAATTTACTATAGAAAAGGCAATACCTGGCGTAATTAAAATTTGCGACAGTAAAAAATTATTTTTTGCAAAATTTACTATAGAAAAGGCAATCCCTGGCGCACTTAAAATTTGCGACAGTAAAAAATTATTTTGAGAGAAATTTACTATAGAAAAGGCAATCCCTGGCGCACTTAAAATTTGCGACAGTAGAAAATTATTTTTTGAAAAATTTACTATAGAAAAGGCAATCCCTGGCGTAATTAAAATTTGCGACAGTACAAAATTATTTTTTGAATAATTTACTGTAGAAAAGGCAATCCCTGGCGTAATTAAAATTTGCGAGAGTAGAAAATTATTTTTTGAAAAATTTACTGTAGAAAAGGCAATCCCTGGCGCAATTAAAATTTGCGACAGTTGAAAATTAATATTTTGAAAAATTTACTATAGAAAAGGCAATCCCTGGCGCAATTAAAATTTGCGACAGTAAAAAATTAATATTTTGAATAATTTACTATAGAAAAGGCAATCCCTGGCGTAATTAAAATTTGCGACAGTAAAAAATTATTTTTTGAATAATTTACTATAGAAAAGGCAATCCCTGGCGTAATTAAAATTTGCGACAGTAAAAAATTAATTTGTGAGAAATTTACTATAGAAAAGGCAATCCCTGGGATATTTAAAATTTGCGAGAGTAGAAAATTATTTTTTGAAAAATTTACTATAGAAAAGGCAATCCCTGGCGTAATTAAAATTTGCGACAGTAAAAAATTACTTTTTGAAAAATTTACTGTAGAAAATGCAATCCCTGGCGCAATTAAAATTTGCGACAGTATAAAATTATATTTTGAATAATTTACTATAGAAAAGGCAATCCCTGGCGCACTTAAAATTTGCGACAGTATAAAATTATTTTTTGCAAAATTTACTATAGAAAAGGCAATCCCTGGCGTATTTAAAATTTGCGACAGTATAAAATTAATTTTTGAAAAATTTACTGTAGAAAAGGCAATCCCTGGCGCAATTAAAATTTGCGACAGAAGAAAATTATTTTTTGAATAATTTACTATAGAAAAGGCAATCCCTGGCGCAATTAAAATTTGCGACAGTAAAAAATTATTTTTTGAATAATTTACTATAGAAAAGGCAATCCCTGGCGCAATTAAAATTTGCGACAGTAGAAAATTATTTTTTGAATAATTTACTATAGAAAAGGCAATCCCTGGCGTAATTAAAATTTGCGACAGTAGGAAATTATTTTTTGAATAATTTACTATAGAAAAGGCAATCCCTGGCGCACTTAAAATTTGCGACAGTAAAAAATTATTTTTTGAATAATTTACTATAGAAAAGGCAATCCCTGGCGTAATTAAAATTTGCGACAGTATAAAATTATTTTTTGAATAATTTACTATAGAAAAGGCAATCCCTGGCGCATTTAAAATTTGCGACAGTATAAAATTATTTTTTGCAAAATTTACTATAGAAAAGGCAATCCCTGGCGTATTTAAAATTTGCGACAGTATAAAATTAATTTTTGAAAAATTTACTGTAGAAAAGGCAATCCCTGGCGCAATTAAAATTTGCGACAGTAGAAAATTATTTTTTCAAAAATTTACTGTAGAAATGGCAATCCCTGGGGCAATTAAAATTTGCGACAGTAGAAAATTATTTTTTGAATAATTTACTATAGAAAAGGCAATCCCTGGCGCAATTAAAATTTGCGACAGTAAAAAATTATTTTGTGAATAATTTACTATAGAAAAGGCAATCCCTGGCGTAATTAAAATTTGCGACAGTAGAAAATTATTTTTTGAATAATTTACTATAGAAAAGACAATCCCTGTCGTATTTAAAATTTGCGACAGAAAAAATTATTTTTTGAATAATTTACTATAGAAAAGGCAATCCCTGGCGCAATTAAAATTTGCGACAGTAAAAAATTATTTTTTGAATAATTTACTATAGAAAAGGCAATCCCTGGCGTATTTAAAATTTGCGACAGTAAAAAATTAATATTTTGAAAAATTTACTGTAGAAAAGGCAATCCCTGGCGCAATTAAAATTTGCGACAGTAAAAAACTATTTTTTGAATAATTTACTATAGAAAAGGCAATCCCTGGCGCAATTAAAATTTGCGACAGTAGAAAATTATTTTTTGAATAATTTACTATAGAAAAGGCAATCCCTGGCGCACTTAAAATTTGCGACAGTATAAAATTATTTTTTGAATAATTTACTATAGAAAAGGCAATCTCTGGCGCACTTAAAATTTGCGACAGTATAAAATTATTTTTTGCAAAATTTACTATAGAAAAGGCAATCCCTGGCGTATTTAAAATTTGCGACAGTATAAAATTAATTTTTGAAAAATTTACTGTAGAAAAGGCAATCCCTGGCGCAATTAAAATTTGCGACAGTAGAAAATTATTTTTTGAAAAATTTACTGTAGAAAAGGCAATCCCTGGCGCAATTAAAATTTGCGACAGTAGAAAATTATTTTTTGAATAATTTACTATAGAAAAGGCAATCCCTGGCGCAATTATAATTTGCGACAGTAAAAAATTATTTTTTGAGTAATTTACTATAGAAAAGGCAATCCTTGGCGTAATTAAAATTTGCGACAGTAGAAAATTATTTTTTGAATAATTTACTATAGAAACGGCAATCCCCGGGATATTTAAAATTTGCGACAGTAGAAAATTATTTTTTGAATAATTTACTATAGAAAAGGCAATCCCTGGCGCAATTAAAATTTGCGACAGTAGAAAATAATTTTTTGAAAGGTTTACTATAGAAAAGGCAATCCCTGGCGCAATTAAAATTTGCGACAGTAAAAAATTATTTTTTGCAAAATTTACTGTAGAAAAGGCAATCCCTGGCGCAATTAAAATTTGCGACAGTAAAAAATTATTTTTTGAATAATTTACTATAGAAAAGGCAATCCCTGGCGCAATTAAAATTTGCGACAGTATAAAATTATTTTCAGGATAGTTTACTATAGAAAAGGCAATCCCTGGCGTAATTAAAATGTGCGACAGTAGAAAATTATTTTTTGAATAATTTACTATAGAAAAGGCAATCCCTGGCGCAATTAAAATTTGCGACAGTAGAAAATTATTTTTTTGAATTATTTACTGTAGAAAAGGCAATCCCTGGCGCAATTAAAATTTGCGACAGTAGAAAATTATTTTTTGAAAAATTTACTGTAGAAAAGGCAATCCCTAGCGCAATTAAAATTTGCGACAGTAGAAAATTATTTTTTGAATAATTTACTATAGAAAAGGCAATCCCTGGCGCAATTAAAATTTGCGACAGTAAAAAATTATTTTTTGAATAATTTACTATAGAAAAGGCAATCCCTGGCGCAATTAAAATTTGCGACAGTAGAAAATTATTTTTTGAATAATTTACTATAGAAAAGGCAATCCCTGGCGCACTTAAAATTTGCGACAGTATAAAATTATTTTTTGAATAATTTACTATAGAAAAGGCAATCTCTGGCGCACTTAAAATTTGCGACAGTATAAAATTATTTTTTGCAAAATTTACTATAGAAAAGGCAATCCCTGGCGTATTTAAAATTTGCGACAGTATAAAATTAATTTTTGAAAAATTTACTGTAGAAAAGGCAATCCCTGGCGCAATTAAAATTTGCGACAGTAGAAAATTATTTTTTGAATAATTTACTATAGAAACGGCAATCCCTGGGATATTTAAAATTTGCGACAGTAGAAAATTATTTTTTGAATAATTTACTATAGAAAAGGCAATCCCTGGCGCAATTAAAATTTGCGACAGTAAAAAATTATTTTTTGAAAGGTTTACTATAGAAAAGGCAATCCCTGGCGTATTTAAAATTTGCGACAGTAAAAAATTAATATTTTGAAAAATTTACTGTAGAAAAGGCAATTCCTGGCGCAATTAAAATTTGCGACAGTAAAAAACTATTTTTTGAATAATTTACTATAGAAAAGGCAATCCCTGGCGCAATTAAAATTTGCGACAGTAGAAAATTATTTTTTGAATAATTTACTATAGAAAAGGCAATCTCTGGCGCACTTAAAATTTGCGACAGTATAAAATTATTTTTTGAATAATTTACTATAGAAAAGGCAATCTCTGGCGCACTTAAAATTTGCGACAGTATAAAATAATTTTTTGCAAAATTTACTATAGAAAAGGCAATCCCTGGCGTATTTAAAATTTGCGACAGTATAAAATTAATTTTTGAAAAATTTACTGTAGAAAAGTCAATCCCTGGCGCAATTAAAATTTGCGACAGTAGAAAATTATTTTTTGAAAAATTTACTGTAAAAAAGGCAATCCCTGGCGCAATTAAAATTTGCGACAGTAGAAAATTATTTTTTGAATAATTTACTATAGAAAAGACAATCCCTGTCGTATTTAAAATTTGCGACAGTTTAAAATTATTTTTTGAATAATTTACTATAGAAAAGGCAATCCCTGGCGCAATTAAAATTTGCGACAGTAAAAAATTATTTTTTGAATTATTTACTATAGAAAAGGCAATCCCTGGCGTAATTAAAATTTGCGACAGTAAAAAATTATTTTTTGAATAATTTACTATAGAAAAGGCAATCCCTGGCGTAATTAAATTTTCCGACTGTATAAAACTATTTTTTGAATAATTTACTATAGAAAAGGCAATCCCTGGCGTAATTAAAATTTGCGACAGTATAAAATTATTTTTTGAATAATTTACTATAGAAAAGGCAATCCCTGGCGTATTTAAAATTTGCGACAGTAAAAAATTAATATTTTGAAAAATTTACTATAGAAAAGGCAATCCCTGGCGCAATTAAAATTTGCGACAGTAAAAAATTAATATTTTGAAAAATTTACTATAGAAAAGGCAATCCCTGGCGTAATTAAAATTTGCGACAGTAAAAAATTATTTTTTGAATAATTTACTATAGAAAAGGCAATCCCTGGCGTAATTAAAATTTGCGACAGTAGAAAATTATTTTTTGAATAATTTACTATAGAAAAGGCAATCCCTGGCGCACTTAAAATTTGCGACAGTATAAAATTATTTTTTGAATAATTTACTATAGAAAAGGCAATCCCTGGCGCAATTAAAATTTGCGACAGTTGAAAATTATTTTTTGAATAATTTACTATAGAAAAGGCAATACCTGGCGTAATTAAAATTTGCGACAGTAAAAAATTATTTTTTGCAAAATTTACTATAGAAAAGGCAATCCCTGGCGCACTTAAAATTTGCGACAGTAAAAAATTATTTTGAGAGAAATTTACTATAGAAAAGGCAATCCCTGGCGCACTTAAAATTTGCGACAGTAGAAAATTATTTTTTGAAAAATTTACTATAGAAAAGGCAATCCCTGGCGTAATTAAAATTTGCGACAGTACAAAATTATTTTTTGAATAATTTACTGTAGAAAAGGCAATCCCTGGCGTAATTAAAATTTGCGAGAGTAGAAAATTATTTTTTGAAAAATTTACTGTAGAAAAGGCAATCCCTGGCGCAATTAAAATTTGCGACATTTGAAAATTAATATTTTGAAAAATTTACTATAGAAAAGGCAATCCCTGGCGCAATTAAAATTTGCGACAGTAAAAAATTAATATTTTGAAAAATTTACTATAGAAAAGGCAATCCCTGGCGTAATTAAAATTTGCGACAGTAAAAAATTATTTTTTGAATAATTTACTATAGAAAAGGCAATCCCTGGCGTAATTAAAATTTGCGACAGTAAAAAATTAATTTGTGAGAAATTTACTATAGAAAAGGCAATCCCTGGGATATTTAAAATTTGCGAGAGTAGAAAATTATTTTTTGAAAAATTTACTATAGAAAAGGCAATCCCTGGCGTAATTAAAATTTGCGACAGTAAAAAATTACTTTTTGAAAAATTTACTGTAGAAAATGCAATCCCTGGCGCAATTAAAATTTGCGACAGTATAAAATTATATTTTGAATAATTTACTATAGAAAAGGCAATCCCTGGCGCACTTAAAATTTGCGACAGTATAAAATTATTTTTTGCAAAATTTACTATAGAAAAGGCAATCCCTGGCGTATTTAAAATTTGCGACAGTATAAAATTAATTTTTGAAAAATTTACTGTAGAAAAGGCAATCCCTGGCGCAATTAAAATTTGCGACAGAAGAAAATTATTTTTTGAATAATTTACTATAGAAAAGGCAATCCCTGGCGTAATTAAAATTTGCGACAGTAAAAAATTATTTTTTGAATAATTTACTATAGAAAAGGCAATCCCTGGCGTAATTAAAATTTGCGACAGTAGAAAATTATTTTTTGAATAATTTACTATAGAAAAGGCAATCCCTGGCGTAATTAAAATTTGCGACAGTAGGAAATTATTTTTTGAATAATTTACTATAGAAAAGGCAATCCCTGGCGCACTTAAAATTTGCGACAGTAAAAAATTATTTTTTGAATAATTTACTATAGAAAAGGCAATCCCTGGCGTAATTAAAATTTGCGACAGTATAAAATTATTTTTTGAATAATTTACTATAGAAAAGGCAATCCCTGGCGCATTTAAAATTTGCGACAGTATAAAATTATTTTTTGCAAAATTTACTATAGAAAAGGCAATCCCTGGCGTATTTAAAATTTGCGACAGTATAAAATTAATTTTTGAAAAATTTACTGTAGAAAAGGCAATCCCTGGCGCAATTAAAATTTGCGACAGTAGAAAATTATTTTTTCAAAAATTTACTGTAGAAATGGCAATCCCTGGGGCAATTAAAATTTGCGACAGTAGAAAATTATTTTTTGAATAATTTACTATAGAAAAGGCAATCCCTGGCGCAATTAAAATTTGCGACAGTAAAAAATTATTTTCTGAATAATTTACTATAGAAAAGGCAATCCCTGGCGTAATTAAAATTTGCGACAGTAGAAAATTATTTTTTGAATAATTTACTATAGAAAAGACAATCCCTGTCGTATTTAAAATTTGCGACAGAAAAAATTATTTTTTGAATAATTTACTATAGAAAAGGCAATCCCTGGCGCAATTAAAATTTGCGACAGTAAAAAATTATTTTTTGAATAATTTACTATAGAAAAGGCAATCCCTGGCGTATTTAAAATTTGCGACAGTAAAAAATTAATATTTTGAAAAATTTACTGTAGAAAAGGCAATCCCTGGCGCAATTAAAATTTGCGACAGTAAAAAACTATTTTTTGAATAATTTACTATAGAAAAGGCAATCCCTGGCGCAATTAAAATTTGCGACAGTAGAAAATTATTTTTTGAATAATTTACTATAGAAAAGGCAATCCCTGGCGCACTTAAAATTTGCGACAGTATAAAATTATTTTTTGAATAATTTACTATAGAAAAGGCAATCTCTGGCGCACTTAAAATTTGCGACAGTATAAAATTATTTTTTGAATAATTTACTATAGAAAAGGCAATCCCTGGCGCACTTAAAATTTGCGACAGTATAAAATTATTTTTTGAATAATTTACTATAGAAAAGGCAATCTCTGGCGCACTTAAAATTTGCGACAGTATAAAATTATTTTTTGCAAAATTTACTATAGAAAAGGCAATCCCTGGCGTATTTAAAATTTGCGACAGTATAAAATTAATTTTTGAAAAATTTACTGTAGAAAAGTCAATCCCTGGCGCAATTAAAATTTGCGACAGTAGAAAATTATTTTTGAAAAATTTACTGTAGAAAAGGCAATCCCTGGCGCAATTAAAATTTGCGACAGTAGAAAATTATTTTTTGAATAATTTACTATAGAAAAGGCAATCCCTGGCGCAATTAAAATTTGCGACAGTAAAAAATTATTTTTTGAATAATTTACTATAGAAAAGGCAATCCTTGGCGTAATTAAAATTTGCGACAGTAGAAAATTATTTTTTGAATAATTTACTATAGAAACGGCAATGCCTGGGATATTTAAAATTTGCGACAGTAGAAAATTATTTTTTGAATAATTTACTATAGAAAAGGCAATCCCTGGCGCAATTAAAATTTGCGACAGTAGAAAATTATTTTTTGAAAGGTTTACTATTGAAAACGCAATCCCTGGCGCAATTAAAATTTGCGACAGTAAAAAATTATTTTTTGCAAAATTTACTGTAGAAAAGGCAATCCCTGGCGCAATTAAAATTTGCGACAGTAAAAAATTATTTTTTGAATAATTTACTATAGAAAAGGCAATCCCTGGCGCAATTAAAATTTGCGACAGTATAAAATTATTTTCAGGATAGTTTACTATAGAAAAGGCAATCCCTGGCGTAATTAAAATGTGCGACAGTAGAAAATTATTTTTTGAATAATTTACTGTAGAAAAGGTAATCCCTGGCGCAATTAAAATTTGCGACAGTAGAAAATTATTTTTTGAATAATTTACTATAGAAAAGGCAATCCCTGGATCAATTAAAATTTGCGACAGTAGAAAATTATTTTTTGAATAATTTACTATAGAAAAGGCAATCCCTGGCGCAATTAAAATTTGCGACAGTAAAAAATTATTTTTTGAATAATTTACTATAGAAAAGGCAATCCCTGGCGCACTTAAAATTTTCGACAGTATAAAATTATTTTTTGCAAAATTTACTATAGAAAAGGCAATCCCTGGCGTAATTAAAATTTGCGACAGTATAAAATTATTTTTTGAATAATTTACTATAGAAAAGGCAATCCCTGGGATATTTAAAATTTGCGACAGTAGAAAATTATTTTTTGAATAATTTACTATAGAAAAGGCAATCCCTGGCGCAATTAAAATTTGCGACAGTAGAAAATTAATATTTTGAAAAATTTACTATAGAAAAGGCAATCCCTGGCGCAATTAAAATTGCGACAGTAAAAAATTAATATTTTGATAAATTTACTATAGAAAAGGCAATCCCTGGCGTAATTAAAATTTGCGACAGTAAAAAATTATTTTTTTGAATAATTTACTATAGAAAAGGCAATCCCTGGCGTAATTAAAATTTGCGACAGTAAAAAATTAATTTGTGAGAAATTTACTATAGAAAAGGCAATCCCTGGGATATTTAAAATTTGCGACAGTAGAAAATAATTTTTTGAAAAATTTACTATAGAAACGGCAATCCCTGGCGTAATTAAAATTTGCGACAGTAAAAATTACTTTTTGAAAAATTTACTGTAGAAAATGCAATCCCTGGCGCAATTAAAATTTGCGACAGTAGAAAATTATTTTTTGAATAATTTACTATAGAAAAGGCAATCCCTGGCGCAATTAAAATTTGCGACAGTATAAAATTATTTTCTGGATAGTTTACTATAGAAAAGGCAATCCCTGGCGTATTAAAATTTGCGACAGTAGAAAATTATTTTTTGAATAATTTACTATAGAAAAGGCAATCCCTGGCGCAATTAAAATTTGTGACAGTAGAAAATTATTTTTTGAATAATTTACTGTAGAAAAGGTAATCCCTGGCGCAATTAAAATTTGCGACAGTAGAAAATTATTTTTTGAATAATTTACTATAGAAAAGGCAATCCCTGGATCAATTAAAATTTGCGACAGTAGAAAATTATTTTTTGAATAATTTACTATAGAAAAGGCAATCCCTGGCGCAATTAAAATTTGCGACAGTAAAAAATTATTTTTTGAATAATTTACTATAGAAAAGGCAATCCCTGGCGCACTTAAAATTTTCGACAGTATAAAATTATTTTTTGCAAAATTAACTATAGAAAAGGCAATCCCTGGCGTAATTAAAATTTGCGACAGTATAAAATTATTTTTTGAATAATTTACTATAGAAAAGGCAATCCCTGGGATATTTAAAATTTGCGACAGTAGAAAATTATTTTTTGAATAATTTACTATAGAAAAGGCAATCCCTGGCGCAATTAAAATTTGCGACAGTAGAAAATTAATATTTTGAATAATTTACTATAGAAAAGGCAATCCCTGGCGCACTTAAAATTTGCGACAGTATAAAATTATTTTTTGAATAATTTACTATAGAAAAGGCAATCCCTGGCATATTTAAAATTTGCGAAAGTATAAAATTAATTTTTGAAAAATTTACTGTAGAAAAGGCAATCCCTGGCGCAATTAAAATTTGCGACAGTAGAAAATTATTTTTTGAAAAATTTACTGTAGAAAAGGCAATCCCTGGCGCAATTAAAATTTGCGACAGTAGAAAATTATTTTTTGAATAATTTACTATAGAAAAGGCAATCCCTGGCGCAATTAAAATTTGCGACAGTAAAAAATTATTTTGTGAATAATTTACTATAGAAAAGGCAATCCCTGGCGTAATTAAAATTTGCGATAGTAGAAAATTATTTTTTGAATAATTTACTATAGAAAAGGCAATCCCTGTCGTATTTAAAATTTGGGACAGTAAAAAATTATTTTTTGAATAATTTACTATAGAAAAGGCAATCCCTGGCGCAATTAAAATTTGCGACAGTAAAAAATTATTTTTTTAATAATTTACTATAGAAAAGGCAATCCCTGGCGCACTTCAAATTTGCGACAGTATAAAATTATTTTTTGCAAAATTTACTATAGAAAAGGCAATCCCTGGCGTAATTAAAATTTGCGACAGTATAAAATTATTTTTTGAATAATTTACTATAGAAAAGGCAATCCATGGGATATTTAAAATTTGCGACAGTAGAAAATTATTTTTTGAATAATTTACTATAGAAAAGGCAATCCCTGGCGTAATTAAAATTTGCGACAGTAGAAAATTATTTTTTGAATAATTTACTATAGATAAGGCAATCCCTGGCGTATTTAAAATTTGCGACAGTAAAAAATAAATTTGTGAAAAATTTACCTGGCTAAATTGAAATTTGCGACAGTAAAAAATTATTTTTTGAATAATTAACTATAGAAAAGGCAATCCCTGGCGCGATTAAAATTTGCGACAGTAAAAAATTATTTTTTGAATAATTTACTATAGAAAAGGTAATCCCTGGCGCAATTACAATTTGCGACAGTAAATAATTATTTTTTGCAAAATTTACTATAGAAAAGGCAATCCCTGGCGTATCTAAAATTTGCGACAGTAGAAAATTATTTTTTGAATAATTTACTATAGAAAAGGCAATCCCTGGGGTAATTAAAATTTGCGACAGTAGAAAATTATTTTTTGACTAATTTACTATAGAAAAGGCAATCCCTGGCGCAATTAAAATTTGCGACAGCAGAAAATTATTTTTTGAAAAGTTTACTATAGAAAAGGCAATCCCTGGCGCAATTAAAATTTGCGACAGTAAAAAATTATTTTTTGCAAAATTTACTGTAGAAAAGGCAATCCCTGGCGCAATTAAAATTTGCGACAGTAAAAAATTATTTTTTGAATAATTTACTATAGAAAAGGCAATCCCTGGCGCAATTAAAATTTGCGACAGCATAAAATTATTTTTTGAATAATTTACTATAGAAAAGGCAATCCCTGGCGTAATTAAAATTTGCGACAGTAGAAAATTATTTTTTGAATAATTTACTATAGAAAAGGCAATCCCTGGCGCAATTAAAATTTGCGACAGTAGAAAATTATTTTTTGAATAATTTACTGTAGAAAAGGCAATCCCTGGCGCAATTAAAATTTGCGACAGTAGAAAATTATTTTTTGAATAATTTACTATAGAAAAGGCAATCCCTGGCGCAATTAAAATTTGCGACAGTAGAAAATTATTTTTTGAATAATTTACTATAGAAAAGGCAATCCCTGGCGCAATTAAAATTTGCGACAGTAAAAAATTATTTTTTGAATAATTTACTATAGAAAAGGCAATCCCTGGCGCACTTAAAATTTGCGACAGTATAAAATTATTTTTTGCAAAATTTACTATAGAAAAGGCAATCCCTGGCGTAATTAAAATTTGCGACAGTATAAAATTATTTTTTGAATAATTTACTATAGAAAAGGCAATCCCTGGGATATTTAAAATTTGCGACAGTAGAAAATTATTTTTTGAATAATTTACTATAGAAAAGGCAATCCCTGGCGCAATTAAAATTTGCGACAGTAGAAAATTATTTTTTGAAAAGTTTACTATAGAAAAGGCAATCCCTGGCGCAATTAAAATTTGCGACAGTAAAAAATTATTTTTTGCAAAATTTGCCTGGCGAAATTGAAATTTGCGACAGTAAAAAATTATTTTTTGAATAATTAACTATAGAAAAGGCAATCCCTGGCGCAATTAAAATTTGCGACAGTAAAAAATTATTTTTTGAATAATTTACTATAGAAAAGGTAATCCCTGGCGCAATTACAATTTGCGACAGTAAATAATTATTTTTTGCAAAATTTACTATAGAAAAGGCAATCCCTGGCGTATTTAAAATTTTCGACAGTAAAAAATTATTTTTTGAATAATTTACTATAGAAAAGGCAATCCCTGGCGTATTTAAAATTTGCGACAGTAGAAAAATTATTTTTTGAATAATTTACTATAGAAAAGGCAATCCCTGGCGTAATTAAAATTTGCGACAGTAGAAAATTATTTTTTGAATAATTTACTATAGAAAAGGCAATCCCTGGCGCAATTAAAATTTTCGACAGTAAAAAATTATTTTTTGAATAATTTACTATAGAATATGCAATCCCTGGCTTATTTAAAATTTGCGACAGTAGAAAATTATTTTTTGAATAATTTACTATAGAAAAGGCAATCCCTGGCGCAATTAAAATTTGCGACAGTATAAAATTATTTTTTGAATAATTTACTATAGAAAAGGCAATCCCTGGCGTAATTAAAATTTGCGACAGCATAAAATTATTTTTTGAATAATTTACTATAGAAAAGGCAATCCCTGGCGTAATTAAAATTTGCGACAGTAGAAAATTATTTTTTGAATAATTTACTATAGAAAAGGCAATGCCTGGGATATTTAAAATTTGCGACAGTAGAAAATTATTTTTTGAATAATTTACTATAGAAAAGGCAATCCCTGGCGTAATTAAAATTTGCGACAGTAGAAAATTATTTTTTGAATAATTTACTATAGAAAAGGCAATCCCTGGCGTATTTAAAATTTGCGACAGTAAAAAATTAATTTGTGAAAAATTTACCTGGCGAAATTAAAATTTGCGACAGTAAAAAAATATTTTTTGAATAATTTACTATAGAAAAGGTAATCCCTGGCGCAATTACAATTTGCGACAGTAAATAATTATTTTTTGCAAAATTTACTATAGAAAAGGCAATCCCTGGCGTATTTAAAATTTTCGACAGTAAAAAATTATTTTTTGAATAATTTACTATAGAAAAGGCAATCCCTGGCGTATTTAAAATTTGCGACAGTAGAAAATTATTTTTTGAATAATTTACTATAGAAAAGGCAATCCCTGGCGTAATTAAAATTTGCGACAGTAGAAAATTATTTTTTGAATAATTTACTATAGAAAAGGCAATCCCTGGCGCAATTAAAATTTGCGACAGTAGAAAATTATTTTTTGAATAATTTACTGTAGTAAAGGCAATCCCTGGCGCAATTAAATTTTGCGACAGTAGAAAATTATTTTTTGAATAATTTACTATAGAAAAGGCAATCCCTGGCGCAATTAAAATTTGCGACAGTAGAAAATTATTTTTTGAATAATTTACTATAGAAAAGGCAATCCCTGGCGCAATTAAAATTTGCGACAGTAAAAAATTATTTTTTGAATAATTTACTATAGAAAAGGCAATCCCTGGCGCACTTAAAATTTGCGACAGTATAAAATTATTTTTTGCAAAATTTACTATAGAAAAGGCAATCCCTGGCGTAATTAAAATTTGCGACAGTATAAAATTATTTTTTGAATAATTTACTATAGAAAAGGCAATCCCTGGGATATTTAAAATTTGCGACAGTAGAAAATTATTTTTTGAATAATTTACTATAGAAAAGGCAAAACCTGGCGCAATTAAAATTTGCGACAGTAGAAAATTATTTTTTGAAAAGTTTACTATAGAAAAGGCAATCCCTGGCGCAATTAAAATTTGCGACAGTAAAAAATTATTTTTTGCAAAATTTACCTGGCGAAATTGAAATTTGCGACAGTAAAAAATTATTTTTTGAATAATTAACTATAGAAAAGGCAATCCCTGGCGCAATTAAAATTTGCGACAGTAAAAAATTATTTTTTGAATAATTTACTATAGAAAAGGTAATCCCTGGCGCAATTACAATTTGCGACAGTAAATAATTATTTTTTGCAAAATTTACTATAGAAAAGGCAATCCCTGGCGTATTTAAAATTTTCGACAGTAAAAAATTATTTTTTGAATAATTTACTATAGAAAAGGCAATCCCTTTCGTATTTAAAATTTGCGACAGTAGAAAATTATTTTTTGAATAATTTACTATAGAAAAGGCAATCCCTGGCGTAATTAAAATTTGCGACAGTAGAAAATTATTTTTTGAATAATTTACTATAGAAAAGGCAATCCCTGGCGCAATTAAAATTTTCGACAGTAAAAAATTATTTTTTGAATAATTTACTATAGAATAGGCAATCCCTGGCTTATTTAAAATTTGCGACAGTAGAAAATTATTTTTTGAATAATTTACTATAGAAAAGGCAATCCCTGGCGCAATTAAAATTTGCGACAGTATAAAATTATTTTTTGAATAATTTACTATAGAAAAGGCAATCCCTGGCGTAATTAAAATTTGCGACAGCATAAAATTATTTTTTGAATAATTTACTATAGAAAAGGCAATCCCTGGCGTAATTAAAATTTGCGACAGTAGAAAATTATTTTTTGAATAATTTACTATAGAAAAGGCAATCCCTGGGATATTTAAAATTTGCGACAGTAGAAAATTATTTTTTGAATAATTTACTATAGAAAAGGCAATCCCTGGCGTAATTAAAATTTGCGACAGTAGAAAATTATTTTTTGAATAATTTACTATAGAAAAGGCAATCCCTGGCGTATTTAAAATTTGCGACAGTAAAAAATTAATTTGTGAAAAATTTACCTGGCGAAATTAAAATTTGCGACAGTAAAAAAATATTTTTTGAATAATTTACTATAGAAAAGGTAATCCCTGGCGCAATTACAATTTGCGACAGTAAATAATTATTTTTTGCAAAATTTACTATAGAAAAGGCAATCCCTGACGTAATTAAAATTTGCGACAGTAGAAAATTATTTTTTGAATAATTTACTATAGAAAAGGCAATCCCTGGCGCAATTAAAATTTGCGACAGTAGGAAATTATTTTTTGAAAAGTTTACTATAGAAAAGGCAATCCCTGGCGCAATTAAAATTTGCGACAGTAAAAAATTATTTTTTGCAAAATTTACTGTAGGAAAGGCAATCCCTGGCGCAATTAAAATTTGCGAGAGTAAAAAATTATTTTTTGAATAATTTACTATAGAAAAGGCGATCCCTGGCGCAATTAAAATTTGCGACAGTATAAAATTATTTTTTGAATAATTTACTATAGAAAAGGCAATCCCTGGCGTAATTAAAATTTGCGACAGTAGAAAATTATTTTTTGAATAATTTACTATAGAAAAGGCAATCCCTGGCGCAATTAAAATTTGCGACAATAGAAAATTATTTTTTGAATAATTTACTGTAGAAAAGGCAATCCCTGGCGCAATTAAAATTTGCGACAGTAGAAAATTATTTTTTGAATAATTTACTATAGAAAAGGCAATCCCTGGCGCAATTAAAATTTGCGACAGTAGAAAATTATTTTTAAGAATAATTTACTATAGAAATGGCAATCCCTGGCGCAATTAAAATTTGCGACAGTAAAAAATTATTTTTTGAATAATTTACTATAGAAAAGGCAATCCCTGGCGCACTTAAAATTTGCGAGAGTATAAAATTATTTTTTGCAAAATTTACTATAGAAAAGGCAATCCCTGGCGTAATTAAAATTTGCGACAGTATAAAATTATTTTTTGAATAATTTACTATAGAAAATGCAATCCCTGGGATATTTAAAATTTGCGACAGTAGAAAATTATTTTTTGAATAATTTACTATAGAAAAGGCAATCCCTGGCGCAATTAAAATTTGCGACAGTAGAAAATTATTTTTTGAAAAGTTTACTATAGAAAAGGCAATCCCTGGCGCAAATAAAATTTGCGACAGTAAAAAATTATTTTTTGCAAAATTTACCTGGCGAAATTGAAATTTGCGACAGTAAAAAATTATTTTTTGAATAATTAACTATAGAAAAGGCAATCCCTGGCGCAATTAAAATTTGCGACAGTAAAAAATTATTTTTTGAATAATTTACTATAGAAAAGGTAATCCCTGGCGCAATTACAATTTGCGACAGTAAATAATTATTTTTTGCAAAATTTACTATAGAAAAGGCAATCCCTGGCATATTTAAAATTTTCGACAGTAAAAAATTATTTTTTGAATAATTTACTATAGAAAAAGCAATCCCTGGCGTATTTAAAATTTGCGACAGTAGAAAATTATTTTTTGAATAATTTACTATAGAAAAGGCAATCCCTGGCGCAATTAAAATTTGCGACAGTAGAAAATTATTTTTTGAAAAGTTTACTATAGAAAAGGCAATCCCTGGCGCAATTAAAATTTGCGACAGTAAAAAATTATTTTTTGAATAATTTACTATAGAAAAGGTAATCCCTGGCGCAATTACAATTTGCGACAGTAAATAATTATTTTTTGCAAAATTTACTATAGAAAAGGCAATCCCTGGCGTATTTAAAATTTTCGTCAGTAAAAAATTATTTTTTGAATAATTTACTATAGAAAAGGCAATCCCTGGCGTATTTAAAATTTGCGACAGTAGAAAATTATTTTTTGAATAATTTACTATAGAAAAGGCAATCCCTGGCGTAATTAAAATTTTCGACAGTAAAAAATTATTTTTTGAATAATTTACTATAGAAAAGGCAATCCCTGGCGTATTTAAAATTTGCGACAGTAGAAAATTATTTTTTGAATAATTTACTATAGAAAAGGCAATCCCTGGCGTAATTAAAATTTGCGACAGTAGAAAATTATTTTTTGAATAATTTACTATAGAAAAGGCAATCCCTGGCGCAATTAAAATTTGCGACAGTAGAAAATTATTTTTTGAAAAGTTTACTATAGAAAAGGCAATCCCTGGCGTAATTAAAATTTGCGACAGTAGAAAATTATTTTTTGAATAATTTACTATAGAAAAGGCAATCCATGGGATATTTAAAATTTGCGACAGTAGAAAATTATTTTTTGAATAATTTACTATAGAAAAGGCAATCCCTGGCGTAATTAAAATTTGCGACAGTAGAAAATTATTTTTTGAAAAGTTTACTATAGAAACGGCAATCCCTGGCGTAATTAAAATTTGCGACAGTAAAAAATTATTTTTTGCAAAATTTACTGTAGAAAAGGCAATCCCTGGCGCAATTAAAATTTGCGACAGTAAAAAATTATTTTTTGAATAATTTACTATAGAAAAGGCAATCCCTGGCGCAATTAAAATTTGCGACAGTATAAAATTATTTTTTGAAGAATTTACTATAGAAAAGGCAATCCTTGGCGTAATTAAAATTTGCGACAGTATAAAATTATTTTTTGAATAATTTACTATAGAAAAGGCAATCCCTGGCGTAATTCAAATTTGCGACAGTAGAAAATTATTTTTTGAATAATTTACTATAGAAAAGGCAATCCATGGGATATTTAAAATTTGCGACAGTAGAAAATTATTTTTTGAATAATTTACTATAGAAAAGGCAATCCCTGGCGTAATTAAAATTTGCGACAGTAGAAAATTATTTTTTGAATAATTTACTATAGAAAAGGCAATCCCTGGCGTATTTAAAATTTGCGACAGTAAAAAATTAATTTGTGAAAAATTTACCTGGCGAAATTGAAATTTGCGACAGTAAAAAATTATTTTTTGAATAATTAACTATAGAAAAGGCAATCCCTGGCGCAATTAAAATTTGCGACAGTACAAATTATTTTTTGAATAATTTACTATAGAAAAGGTAATCCCTAGCGCAATTACAATTTGCGACAGTAAATAATTATTTTTTGCAAAATTTACTATAGAAAAGGCAATCCCTGGCGTATTTAAAATTTTCGACAGTAAAAAATTATTTTTTGAATAATTTACTATAGAAAAGGCAATCCCTGGCGTATTTAAAATTTGCGACAGTAGAAAATTATTTTTTGAATAATTTACTATAGAAAAGGCAATCCCTGGCGTAATTAAAATTTGCGACAATAGAAAATTATTTTTTGAATAATTTACTATAGAAAAGGAAATCCCTGGCGCAATTAAAATTTGCGACAGCAGAAAATTATTTTTTGAAAAGTTTACTATAGAAAAGGCAATCCCTGGCGTAATTAAAATTTGCGACAGTAGAAAATTATTTTTTGAATAATTTACTATAGAAAAGGCAATCCATGGGATATTTAAAATTTGCGACAGTAAAAAATTAATTTGTGAAAAATTTACCTGGCGAAATTAAAATTTGCGACAGTAAAAAAATATTTTTTGAATAATTTACTATAGAAAAGGTAATCCCTGGCGCAATTACAATTTGCGACAGTAAATTATTATTTTTTGCAAAATTTACTATAGAAAAGGCAATCCCTGGCGTATTTAAAATTTTCGAGAGTAAAAAATTATTTTTTGAATAATTTACTATAGAAAAGGCAATCCCTGGCGTATTTAAAATTTGCGACAGTAGAAAATTATTTTTTGAATAATTTACTATAGAAAAGGCAATCCCTGACGTAATTAAGATTTGCGACAGTAGAAAATTATTTTTTGAATAATTTACTATAGAAAAGGCAATCCCTGGCGCAATTAAAATTTGCGAGAGTAGGAAATTATTTTTTGAAAAGTTTACTATAGAAAAGGCAATCCCTGGCGCAATTAAAATTTGCGACAGTAAAAAATTATTTTTTGCAAAATTTACTGTAGGAAAGGCAATCCCTGGCGCAATTAAAATTTGCGACAGTAAAAAATTATTTTTTGAATAATTTACTATAGAAAAGGCAATCCCTGGCGCAATTAAAATTTGCGACAGTATAAAATTATTTTTTGAATAATTTACTATAGAAAAGGCAATCCCTGGCGTAATTAAAATTTGCGACAGTAGAAAATAATTTTTTGAATAATTTACTATAGAAAAGGCAATCCCTGGCGCAATTAAAATTTGCGACAATAGAAAATTATTTTTTGAATAATTTACTGTAGAAAAGGCAATCCCTGGCGCAATTAAAATTTGCGACAGTAGAAAATTATTTTTTGAATAATTTACTATAGAAAAGGCAATCCCTGGCGCAATTAAAATTTGCGACAGTAGAAAATTATTTTTTGAATAATTTACTATAGAAATGGCAATCCCTGGCGCAATTAAAATTTGCGACAGTAAAAAATTATTTTTTGAATAATTTACTATAGAAAAGGCAATCCCTGGCGCACTTAAAATTTGCGAGAGTATAAAATTATGTTTTGCAAAATTTACTATAGAAAAGGCAATCCCTGGCGTAATTAAAATTTGCGACAGTATAAAATTATTTTTTGAATAATTTACTATAGAAAATGCAATCCCTGGGATATTTAAAATTTGCGACAGTAGAAAATTATTTTTTGAATAATTTACTATAGAAAAGGCAATCCCTGGCGCAATTAAAATTTGCGACAGTAGAAAATTATTTTTTGAAAAGTTTACTATAGAAAAGGCAATCCCTGGCGCAAATAAAATTTGCGACAGTAAAAAATTATTTTTTGCAAAATTTACCTGGCGAAATTGAAATTTGCGACAGTAAAAAATTATTTTTTGAATAATTAACTATAGAAAAGGCAATCCCTGGCGCAATTAAAATTTGCGACAGTAAAAAATTATTTTTTGAATAATTTACTATAGAAAAGGTAATCCCTGGCGCAATTACAATTTGCGACAGTAAATAATTATTTTTTGCAAAATTTACTATAGAAAAGGCAATCCCTGGCATATTTAAAATTTTCGACAGTAAAAAATTATTTTTTGAATAATTTACTATAGAAAAAGCAATCCCTGGCGTATTTAAAATTTGCGACAGTAGAAAATTATTTTTTGAATAATTTACTATAGAAAAGGCAATCCCTGGCGCAATTAAAATTTGCGACAGTAGAAAATTATTTTTTGAAAAGTTTACTATAGAAAAGGCAATCCCTGGCGCAATTAAAATTTGCGACAGTAAAAAATTATTTTTTGAATAATTTACTATAGAAAAGGTAATCCCTGGCGCAATTACAATTTGCGACAGTAAATAATTATTTTTTGCAAAATTTACTATAGAAAAGGCAATCCCTGGCGTATTTAAAATTTTCGACAGTAAAAAATTATTTTTTGAATAATTTACTATAGAAAAGGCAATCCCTGGCGTATTTAAAATTTGCGACAGTAGAAAATAATTTTTTGAATAATTTACTATAGAAAAGGCAATCCCTGGCGTAATTAAAATTTTCGACAGTAAAAAATTATTTTTTGAATAATTTACTATAGAAAAGGCAATCCCTGGCGCAATTAAAATTTGCGACAGTAGAAAATTATTTTTTGAAAAGTTTACTATAGAAAAGGCAATCCCTGGCGTAATTAAAATTTGCGACAGTAGAAAATTATTTTTTGAATAATTTACTATAGAAAAGGCAATCCATGGGATATTTAAAATTTGCGACAGTAGAAAATTATTTTTTGAATAATTTACTATAGAAAAGGCAATCCCTGGCGTAATTAAAATTTGCGACAGTAGAAAATTATTTTTTGAAAAGTTTACTATAGAAACGGCAATCCCTGGCGTAATTAAAATTTGCGACAGTAAAAAATTATTTTTTGCAAAATTTACTGTAGAAAAGGCAATCCCTGGCGCAATTAAAATTTGCGACAGTAAAAAATTATTTTTTGAATAATTTACTATAGAAAAGGCAATCCCTGGCGCAATTAAAATTTGCGACAGTATAAAATTATTTTTTGAAGAATTTACTATAGAAAAGGCAATCCTTGGCGTAATTAAAATTTGCGACAGTATAAAAATTATTTTTTGAATAATTTACTATAGAAAAGGCAATCCCTGGCGTAATTCAAATTTGCGACAGTAGAAAATTATTTTTTGAATAATTTACTATAGAAAAGGCAATCCATGGGATATTTAAAATTTGCGACAGTAGAAAATTATTTTTTGAATAATTTACTATAGAAAAGGCAATCCCTGGCGTAATTAAAATTTGCGACAGTAGAAAATTATTTTTTGAATAATTTACTATAGAAAAGGCAATCCCTGGCGTATTTAAAATTTGCGACAGTAAAAAATTAATTTGTGAAAAATTTACCTGGCGAAATTGAAATTTGCGACAGTAAAAAATTATTTTTTGAATAATTAACTATAGAAAAGGCAATCCCTGGCGCAATTAAAATTTGCGACAGTACAAATTATTTTTTGAATAATTTACTATAGAAAAGGTAATCCCTAGCGCAATTACAATTTGCGACAGTAAATAATTATTTTTTGCAAAATTTACTATAGAAAAGGCAATCCCTGGCGTATTTAAAATTTTCGACAGTAAAAAATTATTTTTTGAATAATTTACTATAGAAAAGGCAATCCCTGGCGTATTTAAAATTTGCGACAGTAGAAAAATTATTTTTGAATAATTTACTATAGAAAAGGCAATCCTGGCGTAATTAAAATTTGCGACAATAGAAAATTATTTTTTGAATAATTTACTATAGAAAAGGAAATCCCTGGCGCAATTAAAATTTGCGACAGCAGAAAATTATTTTTTGAAAAGTTTACTATAGAAAAGGCAATCCCTGGCGTAATTAAAATTTGCGACAGTAGAAAATTATTTTTTGAATAATTTACTATAGAAAAGGCAATCCATGGGATATTTAAAATTTGCGACAGTAAAAAATTAATTTGTGAAAAATTTACCTGGCGAAATTAAAATTTGCGACAGTAAAAAAATATTTTTTGAATAATTTACTATAGAAAAGGTAATCCCTGGCGCAATTACAATTTGCGACAGTAAAATATTATTTTTTGCAAAATTTACTATAGAAAAAGGCAATCCCTGGCGTATTTAAAATTTTCGAGAGTAAAAAATTATTTTTTGAATAATTTACTATAGAAAAGGCAATCCTGGCGTATTTAAAATTTGCGACAGTAGAAAATTATTTTTTGAATAATTTACTATAGAAAAGGCAATCCCTGACGTAATTAAGATTTGCGACAGTAGAAAATTATTTTTTGAATAATTTACTATAGAAAAGGCAATCCCTGGCGCAATTAAAATTTGCGAGAGTAGGAAATTATTTTTTGAAAAGTTTACTATAGAAAAGGCAATCCCTGGCGCAATTAAAATTTGCGACAGTAAAAAATTATTTTTTGCAAAATTTACTGTAGGAAAGGCAATCCCTGGCGCAATTAAAATTTGCGACAGTAAAAAATTATTTTTGAATAATTTACTATAGAAAAGGCAATCCCTGGCGCAATTAAAATTTGCGACAGTATAAAATTATTTTTTGAATAATTTACTATAGAAAAGGCAATCCCTGCGTAATTAAAATTTGCGACAGTAGAAAATAATTTTTTGAATAATTTACTATAGAAAAGGCAATCCCTGGCGCAATTAAAATTTGCGACAATAGAAAATTATTTTTTGAATAATTTACTGTAGAAAAGGCAATCCCTGGCGCAATTAAAATTTGCGACAGTAGAAAATTATTTTTTGAATAATTTACTATAGAAAAGGCAATCCCTGCGCAATTAAAATTTGCGACAGTAGAAAATTATTTTTTGAATAATTTACTATAGAAATGGCAATCCCTGGCGCAATTAAAATTTGCGACAGTAAAAATTATTTTTTGAATAATTACTATAGAAAAGGCAATCCCTGGCGCACTTAAAATTTGCGAGAGTATAAATTATGTTTTGCAAAATTTACTATAGAAAAGGCAATCCCTGGCGTAATTAAAATTTGCGACAGTATAAAATTATTTTTTGAATAATTTACTATAGAAAATGCAATCCCTGGGATATTTAAAATTTGCGACAGTAGAAATTATTTTTTGAATAATTTACTATAGAAAAGGCAATCCCTGGCGCAATTAAAATTTGCGACAGTAGAAAATTATTTTTTGAAAAGTTTACTATAGAAAAGGCAATCCCTGGCGCAAATAAAATTTGCGACAGTAAAAAATTATTTTTTGCAAAATTTACCTGGCGAATTGAAATTTGCGACAGTAAAAAATTATTTTTTGAATAATTAACTATAGAAAAAGGCAATCCCTGGCGCAATTAAAATTTGCGACAGTAAAAAATTATTTTTTGAATAATTTACTATAGAAAAGGTAATCCCTGGCGCAATTACAATTTGCGACAGTAAATAATTATTTTTTGCAAAATTTACTATAGAAAAGGCAATCCCTGGCATATTTAAAATTTTCGACAGTAAAAAAATTATTTTTTGAATAATTTACTATAGAAAAAGCAATCCCTGCGTATTTAAAATTTGCGACAGTAGAAAATTATTTTTTGAATAATTTACTATAGAAAAGGCAATCCCTGCGCAATTAAAATTTGCGACAGTAGAAAATTATTTTTTGAAAAGTTTACTATAGAAAGGCAATCCCTGGCGCAATTAAAATTTGCGACAGTAAAAAATTATTTTTTGAATAATTTACTATAGAAAAGGTAATCCCTGCGCAATTACAATTTGCGACAGTAAATAATTATTTTTTGCAAAATTTACTATAGAAAAGGCAATCCCTGGCGTATTTAAAATTTTCGACAGTAAAAATTATTTTTTGAATAATTTACTATAGAAAGGCAATCCCTGCGTATTTAAAATTTGCGACAGTAGAAAATAATTTTTTGAATAATTTACTATAGAAAAGGGCAATCCCTGGCGTAATTAAAATTTTCGACAGTAAAAAATTATTTTTTGAATAATTTACTATAGAAAAGGCAATCCCTGGCGTATTTAAAATTTGCGACAGTAGAAAATTATTTTTTGAATAATTTACTATAGAAAAGGCAATCCCTGGCGTAATTAAAATTTGCGACAGTAGAAAATTATTTTTTGAATAATTTACTATAGAAAAGGCAATCCCTGGCGCAATTAAAATTTGCGACAGTAGAAAATTATTTTTTGAAAAGTTTACTATAGAAAAGGCAATCCCTGGCGTAATTAAAATTTGCGACAGTAGAAAATTATTTTTTGAATAATTTACTATAGAAAAGGCAATCCATGGGATATTTAAAATTTGCGACAGTAGAAAATTATTTTTTGAATAATTTACTATAGAAAAGGCAATCCCTGGGGTAATTAAAATTTGCGACAGTAGAAAATTATTTTTTGAAAAGTTTACTATAGAAAAAGCAATCCCTGGCGTAATTAAAATTGCGACAGTAAAAAATTATTTTTTGCAAAATTTACTGTAGAAAAGGCAATCCCTGGCGCAATTAAAATTTGCGACAGTAAAAAATTATTTTTTGAATAATTTACTATAGAAAAGGCAATCCCTGGCGCAATTAAAATTTGCGACAGTATAAAATTATTTTTTGAATAATTTACTATAGAAAAGGCAATCCTTGGCGTAATTAAAATTTGCGACAGTATAAAATTATTTTTTGAATAATTTACTATAGAAAAGGCAATCCCTGGCGTAATTAAAATTTGCGACAGTAGAAAATTATTTTTTGAATAATTTACTATAGAAAAGGCAATCCATGGGATATTTAAAATTTGCGACAGTAGAAAATTATTTTTTGAATAATTTACTATAGAAAAGGCAATCCCTGGCGTAATTAAAATTTGCGACAGTAGAAAATTATTTTTTTGAATAATTTACTATAGAAAAGGCAATCCCTGGCGTATTTAAAATTTGCGACAGTAAAAAATTAATTTGTGAAAAATTTACCTGGCGAAATTGAAATTTGCGACAGTAAAAAATTATTTTTTGAATAATTAACTATAGAAAAGGCAATCCCTGGCGCAATTAAAATTTGCGACAGTAAAAATTATTTTTGAATAATTTACTATAGAAAAGGTAATCCCTAGCGCAATTACAATTTGCGACAGTAAACTAATTATTTTTTTGCAAAATTTACTATAGAAAAGGCAATCCCTGGCGTATTTAAAATTTTCGACAGTAAAAAATTATTTTTTGAATAATTTACTATAGAAAAGGCAATCCCTGGCGTATTTAAAATTTGCGACAGTAGAAAATTATTTTTGAATAATTTACTATAGAAAAGGCAATCCCTGGCGTAATTAAAATTTGCGACAGTAGAAAATTATTTTTTGAATAATTTACCATAGAAAAGGAAATCCCTGGCGCAATTACAATTTGCGACAGTAGAAAATTATTTTATGAAAAGTTTACTATAGAAAAGGCAATCCCTGGCGTAATTAAAATTTGCGACAGTAGAAAATTATTTTTTGAATAATTTTACTATAGAAAAGGCAATCCATGGGATATTTAAAATTTGCGACAGTAGAAAATTATTTTTTGAATAATTTACTATAGAAAAGGCAATCCCTGGCGTAATTAAAATTTGCGACAGTAGAAAATTATTTTTTGAAAAGTTTACTATAGAAAAGGCAATCCCTGGGGTAATTAAAATTTGCGACAGTAAAAAATTATTTTTTGCAAAATTTACTGTAGAAAAGGCAATCCCTGGCGCAATTAAAATTTGCGACAGTAAAAAATTATTTTTGAATAATTTACTATAGAAAAGGCAATCCCTGGCGCAATTAAAATTTGCGACAGTATAAAATTATTTTTTGAATAATTTACTATAGAAAAGGCAATCCTTGGCGTAATTAAAATTTGCGACAGTATAAAATTATTTTTTGAATAATTTACTATAGAAAAGGCAATCCCTGGCGTAATTAAAATTTGCGACAGTAGAAAATTATTTTTTGAATAATTTACTATAGAAAAGGCAATCCATGGGATATTTAAAATTTGCGACAGTAGAAAATTATTTTTTGAATAATTTACTATAGAAAAGGCAATCCCTGGCGTAATTAAAATTTGCGACAGTAGAAAATTATTTTTTGAATAATTTACTATAGAAAAGGCAATCCCTGGCGTATTTAAAATTTGCGACAGTAAAAAATTAATTTGTGAAAAATTTACCTGGCGAAATTGAAATTTGCGACAGTAAAAAATTATTTTTTGAATAATTAACTATAGAAAAGGCAATCCCTGGCGCAATTAAAATTTGCGACAGTAAAAATTATTTTTTGAATAATTTACTATAGAAAAGGTAATCCCTAGCGCAATTACAATTTGCGACACTAAATAATTATTTTTTGCAAAATTTACTATAGAAAAGGCAATCCCTGGCGTATTTAAAATTTTCGACAGTAAAAAATTATTTTTTGAATAATTTACTATAGAAAAGGCAATCCCTGGCGTATTTAAAATTTGCGACAGTAGAAAATTATTTTTTGAATAATTTACTATAGAAAAGGAAATCCCTGGCGTAATTAAAATTTGCGACAGTAGAAAATTATTTTTTGAATAATTTACTATAGAAAAGGCAATCCCTGGCGCAATTAAAATTTGCGACAGTAGAAAATTATTTTTTGAAAAGTTTACTATAGAAAAGGCAATCCCAGGCGAAATTAAAATTTGCGACAGTAAAAAATTATTTTTTGCAAAATTTACTGTAGAAAAGGCAATCCCTGGCGCAATTAAAATTTGCGACAGTAGAAAATTATTTTTTGAATAATTTACTATAGAAAAGGCAATCCCTGGCGCAATTAAAATTTGCGACAGTATAAAATTATTTTTTGAATAATTTACTATAGAAAAGGCAATCCGTGGCGTAATTAAAATGTGCGACAGTAGAAAATTATTTTTTGAATAATTTACTATAGAAAAGGCAATCCCTGGCGCAATTAAAATTTGCGACAGTAGAAAATTATTTTTTGAATAATTTACTGTAGAAAAGGCAATCCCTGGCGCAATTAAAATTTGCGACAGTAGAAAATTATTTTTTGAATAATTTACTATAGAAAAGGCAATCCCTGGCGCAATTAAAATTTGCGACAGTAGAAAATTATTTTTTGAATAATTTACTATAGAAAAGGCAATCCCTGGCGCAATTAAAATTTGCGACAGTAAAAAATTATTTTTTGAATAATTTACTATAGAAAAGGCAATCCCTGGCGCACTTAAAATTTGCGACAGTATAAAATTATTTTTTGCAAAATTTACTATAGAAAAGGCAATCCCTGGCGTAATTAAAATTTGCGACAGTATAAAATTATTTTTTGAATAATTTACTATAGAAAAGGCAATCCCTGGGATATTTAAAATTTGCGACAGTAGAAAATTATTTTTTGAATAATTTACTTTAGAAAAGGCAATCCCTGGCGCAATTAAAATTTGCGACAGTAGAAAATTATTTTTTGAAAAGTTTACTATAGAAAAGGCAATCCCTGGCGCAATTAAAATTTGCGACAGTAAAAAATTATTTTCTGCAAAATTTACCTGGCGAAGTTGAAATTTGCGACAGTAAAAAATTATTTTTTGAATAATTAACTATAGAAAAGGCAATTCCTGGCGCAATTAAAATTTGCGACAGTAAAAAATTATTTTTTGAATAATTTACTATAGAAAAGTTAATCCCTGGCGCAATTACAATTTGCGACAGTAAATAATTATTTTTTGCAAAATTTACTATAGAAAAGGCAATCCCTGGCGTATTTAAAATTTTCGACAGGAAAAAATTATTTTTTGAATAATTTACTATAGAAAAGGCAATCCCTGGCGTATTTAAAATTTGCGACAGTAGAAAATTATTTTTTGAATAATTTACTATAGAAAAGGCAATCCCTGGCGCAATTAAAATTTGCGACAGTAGAAAATTATTTTTTGAAAGTTTACTATAGAAAAGGCAATCCCTGGCGCAATTAAAATTTGCGACAGTAAAAAATTATTTTTTGAATAATTTACTAAAGAAAAGGTAATCCCTGGCGCAATTACAATTTGCGACAGTAAGTAATTATTTTTTGCAAAATTTACTATAGAAAAGGCAATCCCTGGCGTATTTAAAATTTTCGACAGTAAAAAATTATTTTTTGAATAATTTACTATAGAGAAGGCAATCCCTGGCGTATTTAAAATTTGCGACAGTAGAAAATTATTTTTTGAATAATTTACTATAGAAAAGGCAATCCCTGGGATATTTAAAATTTGCGACAGTAGAGAATTATTTTTTGAATAATTTACTATAGAAAAGGCAATCCCTGGCGTAATTAAAATTTTCGACAGTAAAAAATTATTTTTTGAAAAATTTACTATAGAAAAGGCAATCCCTGGCGTATTTAAAATTTGCGACAGTAGAAAATTATTTTTTGAATAATTTACTATAGAAAAGGCAATCCCTGGCGTAATTAAAATTTGCGACAGTAGAAAATTATTTTTTGATTAATTTACTATAGAAAATGCAATCCCTGGCGCAATTAAAATTTGCGACAGTAAAAAATTATTTTTTGAATAATTTACTATAGAAAAGGCAATCCCTGGCGCAATTAAAATTTGCGACAGTAAAAAATTATTTTTTGCAAAATTTACTATAGAAAAGGCAATCCCTGCGACAGTATAAAATTATTTTTTGCAAAATTTACTATAGAAAAGGCAATCCCTGGCGTAATTAAAATTTGCGACAGTATAAGATTATTTTTTGAATAATTTACTATAGAAAAGGCAATCCCTGGGATATTTAAAATTTGCGACAGTAGAAAATTATTTTTTGAATAATTTACTATAGAAAAGGCAATCCCTGGCGCAATTAAAATTTGTGACAGTAGAAAATTATTTTTTGAATAATTTACAGTAGAAAATTATTTTTTGAATAATTTACTATAGAAAAGGCAATCCCTGGCGCAATTAAAATTTGCGACAGTAGAAAATTATTTTTTGAATAATTTACTATAGAAAAGGCAATCCCTGGCGCAATTAAAATTTGCGACAGTTGAAAATTATTTTTTGAATAATTTACTGTAGAAAAGGCAATCCCTGGCGCAATTAAAATTTGCGACAGTAAAAAATTATTTTTTGAATAATTTACTATAGAAAAGGCAATCCCTGGCGCACTTAAAATTTGCGACAGTATAAAATTATTTTTTGCAAAATTTACTATAGAAAAGGCAATCCCTGGCGTAATTAAAATTTGCGACAGTATAAAATTATTTTTTGAATAATTTACTATAGAAAAGGCAATCCCTGGGATATTTAAAATTTGCGACAGTAGAAAATTATTTTTTGAATAATTTACTATAGAAAAGGCAATCCCTGGCGCGATTAAAATTTGCGACAGTAGAAAATTATTTTTTGAAAAGATTACTATAGAAAAGGCAATCCCTGGCCCAATTAAAATTTGCGACAGTTAAAAATTTTTTTTTGCAAAATTTACTATAGAAAAGGCAATCCCTGGCGTATTTAAAATTTGCGACAGTAAAAAATTAATATTTTGAAAAATTTACTGTAGAAAAGGCAATCCCTGGCGCAATTAAAATTTGCGACAGTAAAAAATTATTTTTTGAATAATTAACTATAGAAAAGGCAATCCCTGACGCAATTAAAATTTGCGACAGTAAAAAATTATTTTTTGAATAATTTACTATAGAAAAGGTAATCCCTGGCGCAATTACAATTTGCGACAGTAAATAATTATTTTTTGCAAAATTTACTAAAGAAAAGGCAATCCCTGGCGTATTTAAAATTTTCGACAGTAAAAAATTATTTTTTGAATAATTTACTATAGAAAAAGGCAATCCCTGGCGTATTTAAAATTTGCGACAGTAGAAAATTATTTTTTGAAAAATTTACCTGGCGAAATTGAAATTTGCGACATTAAAAAATTATTTTTTGAATAATTTACTATAGAAAAGGCAATCCCAGGCGCACTTAAAATTTGCGACAGTATAAAATTATTTTTTGAATAATTTACTATAGAAAAGGCAATCCCTGGCGTAATTAAAATTTGCGACAGTAAAAAATTATTTTTTGAATAATTTACTATAGAAAAGGCAATCCCTGGCGTATTTAAAATTTGCGACAGTAGAAAATTATTTTTTGAATAATTTACTATAGAAAAGGCAATCCCTGGCGTATTTAAAATTTCCGACAGTAAGAAATTAATTTGTGAGAAATTTACTATAGAAAAGGCAATCCCTGGGATATTTAAAATTTGCGACAGTAAAAAAATTTTTTTTGAAAAATTTACTGTAGAAAAGGCAATCCCTGGCGCAATTAAAACTTGCGATAGTAAAAAATTATTTTTTGAATAATTTACTATAGAAAAGGCAATCCCTGACGCAATTAAAATTTGGGACAGTAGAAAATTATTTTTTGAAAAGTTTACTATAGAAAAGGCAATCCCTGGCGCAGTTGAAATTTGCGACAGTAAAAAATTATTTTTTGCAAAATTTACTGTAGAAAAGGCAATCCCTGGCGCAATTAAAACTTGCGATAGTAAAAAATTAGTTTTTGAAAAATTTACTGTAGAAAAGACAATCCCTGGCGCAATTAAAATTTGCGACAGTAAAAAATTATTTTTTGAATAATTTACTATAGAAAAGGCAATCCCAGGCGTAATTAAAATTTGCGACAGTAGAAAATTATTTTTTGAATAATTTACTATAGAAAAGGCAATCCCTGGCGTAATTAAAATTTGCGACAATATAAAATTAATTTTTGAAAAATTTACTATATAAAAGGCAATCCCTGGCGCACTTAAAATTTGCGACAGTAGAAAATTATTTTTTGAATAATTTACTATAGAAAAGGCAATCCCTGGCGTAATTAAAACTTGCGACAGTAAAAAATTATTTTTTGAATAATTTACTATAGAAAAGGCAATCCCTGGCGTAGTTAAAATTTGCGACAGTAGAAAATTATTTTTTGAATAATTTACTATAGAAAAGGCAATACCTGGGATATTTAAAATTTGCGACAGTAGAAAATTATTTTTTGAATAATTTACTATAGAAAAGGCAATCCCTGGGATATTTAAAATTTGCGACAGTAGAAAATTATTTTTTGAATAATTTACTATATAAAAGGCAATCCCTGGCGTAATTAAAATTTGCGACAGTTGAAAATTATTTTTTGAATAATTTACTATAGAAAAGGCAATCCCTGGCGTAATTAAAATTTGCGACAGTATAAAATTATTTTTTGAATAATTTACTATAGAAAAGGCAATCCCTGGCGTAATTAAAATTTGCGACAGTAGAAAATTATTTTTTGAATAATTTACTATAGAAAAGGCAATCCCTGGGATATTTAAAATTTGCGACAGTAGAAAATTATTTTTTGAATAATTTACTATAGAAAAGGCAATCCCTGGGATATTTAAAATTTGCGACAGTAGAAAATTATTTTTTGAATAATTTACTATAGAAAAGGCAATGCCTGGGATATTTAAAATTTGCGACAGTAGAAAATTATTTTTTGAATAATTTACTATAGAAAAGGCAATGCCTGGGATATTTAAAATTTGCGGCAGTAGAAAATTATTTTTTGAATAATTTACTATAGAAAAGGCAATCCCTGGCGTAATTAAAATTTGCGACAGTAAAAAATTATTTTTTGAATAATTTACTATAGAAAAGGCAATCCCTGGCGTAATTAAAATTTGCGACAGTAAAAAATTATTTTTTGAATAATTTACTATAGAAAAGGCAATCCCTGGCGCACTTAAAATTTGCGACAGTAAAAAAATTATTTTTTGAATAATTTACTATAGAAAAGGCAATCCCTGGCGTAATTAAAATTTGCGACAGTAAAAAATTATTTTTTGAACAATTTACTATAGAATAGGCAATCCTGGCGTAATTAAAATTTGCGACAGTATAAAATTATTTTTTGAATAATTTACTATAGAAAAGGCAATCCCTGGCGTAATTAAAATTTGCGACAGTAAGAAAATTATTTTTTGAATAATTTACTATAGAAAAGGCAATCCCTGGCGTAATTAAAATG
This sequence comes from Dioctria linearis, assembly GCA_963930735.1. NCBI lineage: Eukaryota > Metazoa > Arthropoda > Insecta > Diptera > Asilidae > Dioctria > Dioctria linearis. Next base: position 98,921 of record CAWVNZ010000864.1, on the reverse strand, counting down.
TGCGACAGTAGAAAATTATTTTTTGAGTAATTTACTATATAAAAGGCAATCCCTGGCGCAATTAAAATTTGCGACAGTATAAAATTATTTTTTGAATAATTTACTGTAGAAAAGGCAATCCCTGGCGCAATTAAAATTTGCGACAGTAAAAAATTATTTTTTGAATAATTTACTATAGAAAAAGGCAATCCCTGGCGCACTTAAAATTTGCGACAGTAGAAAATTATTTTTTGAATAATTTACTATAGAAAAGGCAATCCCTGGGATATTTAAAATTTGCGACAGTAGAAAATTATTTTTTGAATAATTTACTATAGAAAAGGCAATCCCTGGGATATTTAAAATTTGCGACAGTAGAAAATTATTTTTTGAATAATTTACTATATAAAAGGCAATCCCTGGCGTAATTAAAATTTGCGACAGTTGAAAATTATTTTTTGAATAATTTACTATAGAAAAGGCAATCCCTGGCGCACTTAAAATTTGCGACAGTAAAAAATTATTTTTTGAATAATTTACTATAGAAAAGGCAATCCCTGGCGTAATTAAAATTTGCGACAGTAAAAAAATTATTTTTTGAATAATTTACTATAGAAAGGCAATCCCTGGCGTAATTAAAATTTGCGACAGTATAAAATTATTTTTTGAATAATTTACTATAGAAAAGGCAATCCTGGCGTAATTAAAATTTGCGACAGTATAAAATTATTTTTTGAATAATTTACTATAGAAATGGCAATCCCTGGCGCACTTAAAATTTCCGACAGTAGAAAATTATTTTTTGAATAATTTACTATAGAAAAGGCAATCCCTGGCGCAATTAAAATTTGCGACAGTTAGAAAATTATTTTTTGAATAATTTACTATAGAAAAGGCAATCCCTGGCGTAATTAAAATTTGCGACAGTAGAAAATTATTTTTGAATTAATTTACTATAGAAAAGGCAATCCCTGGGCGTAATTAAATTTGCGACAGTATAAAATTATTTTTTGAATAATTTAACTATAGAAAAGGCAATCCCTGGCGTAATTAAAATTTGCGACAGTAGAAAATTATTTTTTGCAAAATTTACTATAGAAAAGGCAATCCCTGGCGCACTTAAAATTTGCGACAGTAAAAATTATTTTTTGAATAATTTTACTATAGAAAAGGCAATCCCTGGCGTAATTAAAATTTGCGACAGTAGAAAATTATTTTTTGAATAATTTACTATAGAAAAGGAACAATCCCAGACGCAATTAAAATTTGCGACAGTATAAAATTATTTTTTGAATAATTTACTATAGAAAAGGCAATCCCTGGCGCACTTAAAATTTGCGACAGTAGAAAATTATTTTTTGAATAATTTACTATAGAAAAGGCAATCCCTGGCGTAATTAAAATTTGCGACAGTTGAAAATTATTTTTGAATAATTTACTATAGAAAAGGCAATCCCTGGCGTAATTAAAATTGCGACAGTAGAAAATTATTTTTTGCAAAATTTACTATAGAAAAGGCAATCCCTGGCGCACTCAAAATTTGCGACAGTAAAAAATTATTTTTTGAATAATTTTACTATAGAAAAGGCAATCCCTGGCGTAATTAAAATTTGCGACAGTTGAAAATTATTTTTTGAATAATTTACTATAGAAAAGGCAATCCTGGCGTAATTAAAATTTGCGACAGTAAAAAATTATTTTTTGAATAATTTACTTTAGAAAAGGCAATCCCTGGCGTAATTAAAATTTGCGACAGTAAAAAATTATTTTTTGAATAATTTACTATAGAAAAGGCAATCCCTGGCGCAATTAAAATTTGCGACAGGTTGAAAATTATTTTTTGAATAATTTACTATAGAAAAGGCAATCCCTGGCGCAATTAAAAATTTGCGACAGTAGAAAATTATTGTTTGAATAATTTACTATAGAAAAGGCAATCCCTGGCGTAATTAAAATTTGCGACAGTTGAAATTATTTTTTGAATAATTTACATATAGAAAAGGCAATCCCTGGCGTAATTAAAATTTGCGACAGTAGAAAGTTATTTTTGAATAATTTACTATAGAAAAGGCAATCCCTGGCGCAATTAAAATTTGCGACAGTAGAAAATTATTTTTTGAATTATTTACTATAGAAAAGGCAATTCCCTGGCGTAATTAAAATTTGCGACAGTAGAAAATTATTTTTTGAATAATTTACTATAGAAAAGGCAATCCCTGGCGTAATTAAAATTTGCGACAGTAGAAAATTAGTTTTTGAATAATTTACTATAGAAAAGGCAATTCCTGGCGCAATTAAAATTTGCGACAGTAGAAAATTATTTTTTGAATAATTACTATAGAAAAGGCAATCCCTGGCGTATTTAAAATTTGCGACAGTAGAAAATTATTTTTTGCTAAATTTACTATAGAAAAGGCAATCCCTGGCGCACTCAAATTTGCGACAGTAAAAAATTATTTTTTGAATAATTTACTATAGAAAAGGCAATGCCTGGTATATTAAAATTTGCGACAGTAGAAAATTATTTTTTGAATAATTTACTATAGAAAAGGCAATCCTGGCGAATTAAAATTTGCGACAGTAGAAAATTATTTTTTGAATAATTTACTATAGAAAAGGCAATCCTGGCGCAATTAAATTTGCGACAGTAGAAAATTATTTTTTGAATAATTTACTATAGAAAAGGCAATCCCTGGCGTAATTAAAATTGCGACAGTAGAAAATTATTTTTTGAATAATTTACTATAGAAAAGGCAATCCCTGGCGCATTAAAATTTGCGACAGTAGAAAATTATTTTTGAATAATTTACTATAGAAAAGGCAATCCCTGGCGTAATTAAAATTTGCGACAGTAGAAATTTATTTTTTGAATAATTAACTATAGAAAAGGCAATCCCTGGCGTAATTAAAATTTGCGACAGTAGAAAAGTATTTTTTGAATAATTTACTATAGAAAAGGCAATCCCTGCGCAATTAAAATTTGCGACAGTAGAAAATTATTTTTTGAATAATTTACTATAGAAAAGGCAATCCCTGGCGTAATTAAAATTTGGCGACAGTAGAAATTTATTTTTTGTATAATTTACTATAGAAAAGGCAATCCCTGGCGTAATTAAAATTTGCGACAGTAGAAAATTATTTTTTGAATAATTTACTATAGAAAAGGCAATCCCTGGCGTAATTAAAATTTGTGACAGTAGAAAATTATTTTTGAATAATTTACTATAGAAAAGGCAATCCCTGGCGCAATTAAAATTTGCGACAGTATAAAATTATTTTTTGAATAATTTACTGTAGAAAAGGCAATCCCTGGCGCAATTAAAATTTGCGACAGTAAAAAATTATTTTTTGAATAATTTACTATAGAAGAGGCAATCCCTGGCGCACTTAAAATTTGGCGACAGTAGAAAATTATTTTTTGAATAATTTACTATAGAAAAGGGCAATCCCTGGGATATTTAAAAATTTGCGACAGTAGAAAATTATTTTTTGAAAAATTTACTATAGAAAAGGCAATCCCTGGATATTAAAATTTGCGACAGGTAGAAAATTATTTTTTAATAATTTACTATATAAAAGGCAATCCCTGGCGTAATTAAAATTGCGACAGTATGAAATTATTTTTTGAATAATTTACTATAAAAAAGGCAATCCCTGGCGTAATTAAAATTTGCGACAGTAGAAAATTATTTTTTGAATAATTTACTATAGAAAAGGCAATCCCCTGGGATATTTAAAATTTGCGACAGTAGAAATTATTTTTTGAAATAATTTACTATAGAAAAGGCAATCCCTGGCGTAATTTAAAATTTGCGAGAGTATAAAATTAATTTTTGAAAAATTTACTATAATAAAGGCAATCCCTGGCGCACTTAAAATTTGCGACAATAGAAAATTATTTTTTGAATAACTTTACTATAGAAAAGGCAATCCCTGCGTAATTAAAACTTGCGACAGTAAAAAATTATTTTTTGAATAATTTACTATAGAAAAGGCAATCCCTGGCGTAATTAAATTTGCGACAGTAGAAAAATTATTTTTTGAATAATTTACTATAGAAAAGGCAATACCTGGGATATTTAAAATTTGCGACAGTAGAAAATTATTTTTTGAATAATTTACTATAGAAAAGGCAATCCCTGGGATATTTAAAATTTGCGACAGTAGAAAATTATTTTTTGAATAATTTACTATATAAAAGGCAATCCCCTGGCGTAATTAAAATTTGCGACAGTTGAAAATTATTTTTTGAATAATTTACTATAGAAAAGGCAATCCCTGGCGTAATTAAAATTTGCGGCAGTATAAAATTATTTTTTGAATAATTTACTATAGAAAAGGCAATCCCTGGCGTAATTAAAATTTGCGACAGTAGAAAATTATTTTTTGAATAATTTACTATAGAAAAGGCAATCCCTGGGATATTTAAAATTTGCGACAGTACAAAATTATTTTTTGAATAATTTACTATAGAAAAGGCAATGCCTGGGATATTTAAAATTTGCGACAGTAGAAAATTATTTTTTGAATAATTTACTATAGAAAAGGCAATCCCTGGCGTAATTAAAATTTGCGACAGTAGAAAATTATTTTTTGAATAATTTACTATAGAAAAGGCAATCCCTGGCGCAATTAAAATTTGCGACAGTATAAAATTATTTTTTGAATAATTTACTATAGAATAGGCAATCCTTGGCGTAATTAAAATTTGCGTCAGTATAAAATTATTTTTTGAATAATTTACTATAGAAAAGGCAATCCCTGGCGCACTTAAAATTTGCGACAATAAAAAATTATTTTTTGAATAATTTACTATAGAAAAGGCAATCCCTGGCGTAATTAAAATTTGCGACAGTAAAAAATTATTTCTTGAATAATTTACTATAGAAAAGGCAATCCCTGGCGCAATTAAAATTTGCGACAGTAAAAAATTATTTCTTGAATAATTTACTATAGAAAAGGCAATCCCTGGCGCACTTTAAATTTGCGACAGTAAAAAATTATTTTTTGAATAATTTACTATAGAAAAGGCAATCCCTGGCGTAATTAAAATTTGCGACAGTAAAAAATTATTTTTTGAATAATTTACTATAGAAAAGGCAATCCCTGGCGTAATTAAAATTTGCGACAGTATAAAATTATTTTTTGAATAATTTACTATAGAAAAGACAATCCCTGGCGTAATTAAAATTTGCGACATTATAAAATTATTTTTTGAATAATTTACTATAGAAAAGGCAATCCCTGGCGCACTTAAAATTTGCGACAGTAAAAAATTATTTTTGAATAATTTACTATAGAAAAGGCAATCCCTGGCGTAATTAAAATTTGCGACAGTAAAAAATTATTTTTGAAATAATTTACTATAGAAAAGGCAATCCCTGGCGTAATTAAAATTTGCGACAGTATAAAATTATTTTTTGAATAATTTACTATAGAAAAGGCAATCCCTGGCGTAATTAAAATTTGCGACAGTATAAAATTATTTTTTGAATAATTTACTATAGAAAAGGCAATCCCTGGCGCACTTAAAATTTCCGACAGTAGAAAATTATTTTTTGAATAATTTACTATAGAAAAGGCAATCCCTGGCGCAATTAAAATTTGCGACAGTAGAAAATTATTTTTTGAATAATTTACTATAGAAAAGGCAATCCCTGGCGTAATTAAAATTTGCGACAGTAGAAAACTATTTTTTGAATAATTTACTATAGAAAAGGCAATCCCTGGCGTAATTAAAATTTGCGACAGTATAAAATTATTTTTTGAATAATTTACTATAGAAAAGGCAATCCCTGGCGTAATTAAAATTTGCGACAGTAGAAAATTATTTTTTGCAAAATTTACTATAGAAAAGGCAATCCCTGGCGCACTTAAAATTTGCGACAGTAAAAAATTATTTTTTGAATATTTTACTATAGAAAAGGCAATCCCTGGCGTAATTAAAATTTGCGACAGTAGAAAATTATTTTTTGAATAATTTACTATAGAAAAGGCAATCCCAGACGCAATTAAAACTTGCGACAGTAAAAAATTATTTTTTGAATAATTTACTATAGAGAAGGCAATCCCTGGCGCACTTAAAATTTGCGACAGTAGAAAATTATTTTTTGAATAATTTACTATAGAAAAGGCAATCCCTGGCGTAATTAAAATTTGCGACAGTTGAAAATTATTTTTTGAATAATTTACTATAGAAAAGGCAATCCCTGGCGTAATTAAAATTTGCGACAGTAGAAAATTATTTTTTGAATAATTTACTATAGAAAAGGCAATCCCTGGCGTAATTAAAATTTGCGACAGTAAAAAATTATTTTTTGAATAATTTACTATAGAAAAGGCAATCCCTGGCGTAATTAAAATTTGCGACAGTAAAAAATTATTTTTTGAATAATTTACTATAGAAAAGGCAATCCCTGGCGCAATTAAAATTTGCGACAGTTGAAAATTATTTTTTGAATAATTTACTATAGAAAAGGCAATCCCTGGCGCAATTAAAATTGGCGACAGTAGAAAATTATTGTTTGAATAATTTACTATAGAAAAGGCAATCCCTGGCGTAATTAAAATTTGCGACAGTTGAAAATTATTTTTTGAATAATTTACTATAGAAAAGGCAATCCCTGGCGTAATTAAAATTTGCGACAGTAGAAATTTATTTTTTGAATAATTTACTATAGAAAAGGCAATCCCTGGCGCAAATAAAATTTGCGACAGTATAAAATTATTTTTTGAATAATTTACTATAGAAAAGGCAATCCCTGGCGTAATTAAAATTTGCGACAGTAGAAAATTATTTTTTGAATAATTTACTATAGAAAAGGCAATCCCTGGCGTAATTAAAACTTGCGACAGTAAAAAATTATTTTTTGAATAATTTACTATAGAAAAGGCAATCCCTGGCGTAATTAAAATTTGCGACAGTAGAAAATTATTTTTTGAATAATTTACTATAGAAAAGGCAATCCCTGGCGCAATTAAAATTTGCGACAGTAGAAAATTATTTTTTGAATAATTTACTATAGAAAAGGCAATCCCTGGCGTAATTAAAATTTGCGACAGTAGAAAATTATTTTTTGCAAAATTTACTATAGAAAAGGCAATCCCTGGCGCACTCAAAATTTGCGACAGTAAAAAATTATTTTTTGAATAATTTACTATAGAAAAGGCAATGCCTGGTATATTTAAAATTTGCGACAGTAGAAAATTATTTTTTGAATAATTTACTATAGAAAAGGCAATCCCTGGCGTAATTAAAATTTGCGACAGTAGAAAATTATTTTTTGAATAATTTACTATAGAAAAGGCAATCCCTGGCGCAATTAAAATTTGCGACAGTAGAAAATTATTTTTTGAATAATTTACTATAGAAAAGGCAATCCCTGGCGTAATTAAAATTTGCGACAGTAGAAAATTATTTTTTGAATAATTTACTATAGAAAAGGCAATCCCTGGCGCAATTAAAATTTGCGACAGTAGAAAATTATTTTTTGAATAATTTACTATAGAAAAGGCAATCCCTGGCGTAATTAAAATTTGCGACAGTAGAAATTTATTTTTTGAATAATTTACTATAGAAAAGGCAATGCCTGGTATATTTAAAATTTGCGACAGTAGAAAATTATTTTTTGAATAATTTACTATAGAAAAGGCAATCCCTGGCGTAATTAAAATTTGCGACAGTAGAAAATTATTTTTTGAATAATTTACTATAGAAAAGGCAATCCCTGGCGCAATTAAAATTTGCGACAGTAGAAAATTATTTTTTGAATAATTTACTATAGAAAAGGCAATCCCTGGCGTAATTAAAATTTGCGACAGTAAAAAATTATTTTTTGAATAATTTACTATAGAAAAGGCAATCCCTGGCGCAATTAAAATTTGCGACAGTTGAAAATTATTTTTTGAATAATTTACTATAGAAAAGGCAATCCCTGGCGCAATTAAAATTTGCGACAGTAGAAAATTATTGTTTGAATAATTTACTATAGAAAAGGCAATCCCTGGCGTAATTAAAATTTGCGACAGTTGAAAATTATTTTTTGAATAATTTACTATAGAAAAGGCAATCCCTGGCGTAATTAAAATTTGCGACAGTAGAAATTTATTTTTTGAATAATTTACTATAGAAAAGGCAATCCCTGGCGCAATTAAAATTTGCGACAGTATAAAATTATTTTTTGAATAATTTACTATAGAAAAGGCAATCCCTGGCGTAATTAAAATTTGCGACAGTAGAAAATTATTTTTTGAATAATTTACTATAGAAAAGGCAATCCCTGGCGTAATTAAAACTTGCGACAGTAAAAAATTATTTTTTGAATAATTTACTATAGAAAAGGCAATCCCTGGCGTAATTAAAATTTGCGACAGTAGAAAATTATTTTTTGAATAATTTACTATAGAAAAGGCAATCCCTGGCGCAATTAAAATTTGCGACAGTAGAAAATTATTTTTTGAATAATTTACTATAGAAAAGGCAATCCCTGGCGTAATTAAAATTTGCGACAGTAGAAAATTATTTTTTGCAAAATTTACTATAGAAAAGGCAATCCCTGGCGCACTCAAAATTTGCGACAGTAAAAAATTATTTTTTGAATAATTTACTATAGAAAAGGCAATGCCTGGTATATTTAAAATTTGCGACAGTAGAAAATTATTTTTTGAATAATTTACTATAGAAAAGGCAATCCCTGGCGTAATTAAAATTTGCGACAGTAGAAAATTATTTTTTGAATAATTTACTATAGAAAAGGCAATCCCTGGCGCAATTAAAATTTGCGACAGTAGAAAATTATTTTTTGAATAATTTACTATAGAAAAGGCAATCCCTGGCGTAATTAAAATTTGCGACAGTAGAAAATTATTTTTTGAATAATTTACTATAGAAAAGGCAATCCCTGGCGCAATTAAAATTTGCGACAGTAGAAAATTATTTTTTGAATAATTTACTATAGAAAAGGCAATCCCTGGCGTAATTAAAATTTGCGACAGTAGAAATTTATTTTTTGAATAATTTACTATAGAAAAGGCAATCCCTGGCGTAATTAAAATTTGCGACAGTAGAAAATTATTTTTTGAATAATTTACTATAGAAAAGGCAATCCCTGGCGCAATTAAAATTTGCGACAGTAGAAAATTATTTTTTGAATAATTTACTATAGAAAAGGCAATCCCTGGCGTAATTAAAATTTGCGACAGTAGAAATTTATTTTTTGAATAATTTACTATAGAAAAGGCAATCCCTGGCGTAATTAAAATTTGCGACAGTAGAAAATTATTTTTTGAATAATTTACTATAGAAAAGGCAATCCCTGGCGTAATTAAAATTTGTGACAGTAGAAAATTATTTTTGAATAATTTACTATAGAAAAGGCAATCCCTGGCGCAATTAAAATTTGCGACAGTATAAAATTATTTTTTGAATAATTTACTGTAGAAAAGACAATCCCTGGCGCAATTAAAATTTGCGACAGTAAAAAATTATTTTTTGAATAATTTACTATAGAAGAGGCAATCCCTGGCGCACTTAAAATTTGCGACAGTAGAAAATTATTTTTTGAATAATTTACTATAGAAAAGGCAATCCCTGGGATATTTAAAATTTGCGACAGTAGAAAATTATTTTTTGAAAAATTTACTATAGAAAAGGCAATCCCTGGGATATTTAAAATTTGCGACAGTAGAAAATTATTTTTTGAATAATTTACTATAGAAAAGGCAATCCCTGGGATATTTAAAATTTGCGACAGTAGAAAATTATTTTTTGAATAATTTACTATAGAAAAGGCAATCCCTGGCGTAATTAAAATTTGCGAGAGTATAAAATTAATTTTTGAAAAATTTACTATATAAAAGGCAATCCCTGGCGCACTTAAAATTTGCGACAGTAGAAAATTATTTTTTGAATAATTTACTATAGAAAAGGCAATCCCTGGCGTAATTAAAACTTGCGACAGTAAAAAATTATTTTTTGAATAATTTACTATAGAAAAGGCAATCCCTGGCGTAATTAAAATTTGCGACAGTAGAAAATTATTTTTTGAATAATTTACTATAGAAAAGGCAATACCTGGGATATTTAAAATTTGCGACAGTAGAAAATTATTTTTTGAATAATTTACTATAGAAAAGGCAATCCCTGGGATATTTAAAATTTGCGACAGTAGAAAATTATTTTTTGAATAATTTACTATATAAAAGGCAATCCCTGGCGTAATTAAAATTTGCGACAGTTGAAAATTATTTTTTGAATAATTTACTATAGAAAAGGCAATCCCTGGCGTAATTAAAATTTGCGGCAGTATAAAATTATTTTTTGAATAATTTACTATAGAAAAGGCAATCCCTGGCGTAATTAAAATTTGCGACAGTAGAAAATTATTTTTTGAATAATTTACTATAGAAAAGGCAATCCCTGGGATATTTAAAATTTGCGACAGTACAAAATTATTTTTTGAATAATTTACTATAGAAAAGGCAATGCCTGGGATATTTAAAATTTGCGACAGTAGAAAATTATTTTTTGAATAATTTACTATAGAAAAGGCAATCCCTGGCGTAATTAAAATTTGCGACAGTAGAAAATTATTTTTTGAATAATTTACTATAGAAAAGGCAATCCCTGGCGCAATTAAAATTTGCGACAGTATAAAATTATTTTTTGAATAATTTACTATAGAATAGGCAATCCTTGGCGTAATTAAAATTTGCGTCAGTATAAAATTATTTTTTGAATAATTTACTATAGAAAAGGCAATCCCTGGCGCACTTAAAATTTGCGACAATAAAAAATTATTTTTTGAATAATTTACTATAGAAAAGGTAATCCCTGGCGTAATTAAAATTTGCGACAGTAAAAAATTATTTCTTGAATAATTTACTATAGAAAAGGCAATCCCTGGCGCACTTTAAATTTGCGACAGTAAAAAATTATTTTTTGTATAATTTACTATAGAAAAGGCAATCCCTGGCGTAATTAAAATTTGCGACAGTAAAAAATTATTTTTTGAATAATTTACTATAGAAAAGGCAATCCCTGGCGTAATTAAAATTTGCGACAGTAAAAAATTATTTTTTGAATAATTTACTATAGAAAAGACAATCCCTGGCGTAATTAAAATTTGCGACATTATAAAATTATTTTTTGAATAATTTACTATAGAAAAGGCAATCCCTGGCGCACTAAAAATTTGCGACAGTAGAAAATTATTTTTTGAATAATTTACTATAGAAAAGGCAATCCCTGGAGCAATTAAAATTTGCGACAGTAGAAAATTATTTTTTGAATAATTTACTATAGAAAAGGCAATCCCTGGCGTAATTAAAATTTGCGACAGTAGAAAATTATTTTTTGAATAATTTACTATAGAAAAGGCAATCCCTGGCGTAATTAAAATTTGCGACAGTAGAAAATAATTTTTTGAATAATTTACTATAGAAAAGGCAATCCCTGGCGCAATTAAAATTTGCGACAGTATAAAATTATTTTTTGAATAATTTACTGTAGAAAAGGCAATCCCTGGCGCAATTAAAATTTGCGACAGTAAAAAATAATTTTTTGAATAATTTACTATAGAAAAGGCAATCCCTGGCGCACTTAAAATTTGCGACAGTAGAAAATTATTTTTTGAATAATTTACTATAGAAAAGGCAATCCCTGGGATATTTAAAATTTGCGACAGTAGAAAATTATTTTTTGAATAATTTACTATAGAAAAGGCAATCCCTGGGATATTTAAAATTTGCGACAGTAGAAAATTATTTTTTGAATAATTTACTATATAAAAGGCAATCCCTGGCGTAATTAAAATTTGCGACAGTTGAAAATTATTTTTTGAATAATTTACTATAGAAAAGGCAATCCCTGGCGCACTTCAAATTTGCGAGAGTAAAAAATTATTTTTTGAATAATTTACTATAGAAAAGGCAATCCCTGGCGCAATTAAAATTTGCGACAGTAGAAAATTATTTTTTGAATAATTTACTATAGAAAAGGCAATCCCTGGCGCAATTAAAATTTGCGACAGTATAAAATTATTTTTTGAATAATTTACTATAGAAAGGGCAATCCCTGGCGTAATTAAAATTTGCGTCAGTATAAAATTATTTTTTGAATAATTTACTATAGAAAAGGCAATCCCTGGCGCACTTAAAATTTGCGACAGTAAAAAATTATTTTTTGAATAATTTACTATAGAAAAGGCAATCCCTGGCGCACTTAAAATTTCCGACAGTAGAAAATTATTTTTTGAATAATTTACTATAGTAAAGGCAATCCCTGGCGCAATTAAAATTTGCGAGAGTAGAAAATTATTTTTTGAATAATTTACTATAGAAAAGGCAATCCTTGGCGTAATTAAAATTTGCGACAGTAGAAAATTATTTTTTGAATAATTTACTATAGAAAAGGCAATCCCTGGCGTAATTAAAATTTGCGACAGTGGAAAATTATTTTTTGAATAATTTACTATAGAAAAGGCAATCCCTGGCGTAATTAAAATTTGCGACAGTAGAAAATTATTTTTGAATAATTTACTATAGAAAAGGCAATCCCTGGCGCAATTAAAATTTGCGACAGTATAAAATTATTTTTTGAATAATTTACTGTAGAAAAGGCAATCCCTGGCGCAATTAAAATTTGCGACAGTAAAAAATTATTTTTTGAATAATTTACTATAGAAGAGGCCATCCCTGGCGCACTTAAAATTTGCGACAGTAGAAAATTATTTTTTGAATAATTTACTATAGAAAAGGCAATCGCTGGGATATTTAAAATTTGCGACAGTAGAAAATTATTTTTTGAACAATTTACTATAGAAAAGGCAATCCCTGGGATATTTAAAATTTGCGACAGTAGAAAATTATTTTTTTAATAATTTACTATATAAAAGGCAATCCCTGGCGTAATCAAAATTTGCGACAGTTGAAAATTATTTTTTGAATAATTTACTATAGAAAAGGCAATCCCTGGCGTAATTAAAATTTGCGACAGTATAAAATTATTTTTTGAATAATTTACTATAAAAAAGGCAATCCCTGGCGTAATTAAAATTTGCGACAGTAGAAAATTATTTTTTGAATAATTTACTATAGAAAAGGCAATCCCTGGGATATTTAAAATTTGCGACAGTAGAAAATTATTTTTTGAATAATTTACTATAGAAAAGGCAATCCCTGGCGTAATTAAAATTTGCGAGAGTATAAAATTAATTTTTGAAAAATTTACTATATAAAAGGCAATCCCTGGCGCACTTAAAATTTGCGACAGTAGAAAATTATTTTTTGAATAATTTACTATAAAAAAGGCAATCCCTGGCGTAATTAAAACTTGCGACAGTAAAAAATTATTTTTTGAATAATTTACTATAGAAAAGGCAATCCCTGGCGTAATTAAAATTTGCGACAGTAGAAAATTATTTTTTGAATAATTTACTATAGAAAAGGCAATACCTGGGATATTTAAAATTTGCGACAGTAGAAAATTATTTTTTGAATAATTTACTATAGAAAAGGCAATCCCTGGGATATTTAAAATTTGCGACAGTAGAAAATTATTTTTTGAATAATTTACTATATAAAAGGCAATCCCTGGCGTAATTAAAATTTGCGACAGTTGAAAATTATTTTTTGAATAATTTACTATAGAAAAGGCAATCCCTGGCGTAATTAAAATTTGCGGCAGTATAAAATTATTTTTTGAATAATTTACTATAGAAAAGGCAATCCCTGGCGCAATTAAAATTTGCGACAGTATAAAATTATTTTTTGAATAATTTACTATAGAATAGGCAATCCCTGGCCTAATTAAAATTTGCGTCAGTATAAAATTATTTTTTGAATAATTTACTATAGAAAAGGCAATCCCTGGCGCACTTAAAATTTGCGACAATAAAAAATTATTTTTTGAATAATTTACTATAGAAAAGGCAATCCCTGGCGTAATTAAAATTTGCGACAGTAAAAAATTATTTTTTGAATAATTTACTATAGAAAAGGCAATCTCTGGCGCACTTAAAATTTGCGACAGTAAAAAATTATTTTTTGAATAATTTACTATAGAAAAGGCAATCCCTGGCGTAATTAAAATTTGCGACAGTAAAAAATTATTTTTTGAATAATTTACTATAGAAAAGGCAATCCCTGGCGTAATTAAATTTTGCGACAGTATAAAATTATTTTTTGAATAATTTACTATAGAAAAGGCAATCCCTGGCGTAATTAAAATTTGCGACAGTATAAAATTATTTTTTGAATAATTTACTATAGAAAAGGCAATCCCTGGCGCACTAAAAATTTGCGACAGTAGAAAATTATTTTTTGAATAATTTACTATAGAAAAGGCAATCCCTGGAGCAATTAAAATTTGCGACAGTAGAAAATTATTTTTTGAATAATTTACTATAGAAAAGGCAATCCCTGGCGTAATTAAAATTTGCGACAGTAGAAAATTATTTTTTGAATAATTTACTATAGAAAAGGCAATCCCTGGCGTAATTAAAATTTGCGACAGTAGAAAATAATTTTTTGAATAATTTACTATAGAAAAGGCAATCCCTGGCGCAATTAAAATTTGCGACAGTATAAAATTATTTTTTGAATAATTTACTGTAGAAAAGGCAATCCCTGGCGCAATTAAAATTTGCGACAGTAAAAAATTATTTTTTGAATAATTTACTATAGAAAAGGCAATCCCTGGCGCACTTAAAATTTGCGACAGTAGAAAATTATTTTTTGAATAATTTACTATAGAAAAGGCAATCCCTGGGATATTTAAAATTTGCGACAGTAGAAAATTATTTTTTGAATAATTTACTATAGAAAAGGCAATCCCTGGGATATTTAAAATTTGCGACAGTAGAAAATTAGTTTTTGAATAATTTACTATAGAAAAGGCAATCCCTGGGATATTTAAAATTTGCGACAGTAGAAAATTAGTTTTTGAATAATTTACTATAGAAAAGGCAATCCCTGGCGTAATTAAAATTTGCGACAGTAGAAAATAATTTTTTGAATAATTTACTATAGAAAAGGCAATCCCTGGCGCAATTAAAATTTGCGACAGTATAAAATATTTTTTGAATAATTTACTGTAGAAAAGGCAATCCCTGGCGCAATTAAAATTTGCGACAGTAAAAAATTATTTTTTGAATAATTTACTATAGAAAAGGCAATCCCTGGCGCACTTAAAATTTGCGACAGTAGAAAATTATTTTTTGAATAATTTACTATAGAAAAGGCAATCCCTGGCCCACTAAAAATTTGCGACAGTAGAAAATTATTTTTTGAATAATTTACTATAGAAAAGGCAATCCTTGGCGCACTAAAAATTTGCGACAGTAGAAAATTATTTTTTGAATAATTTACTATAGAAAAGGCAATCCCTGGAGCAATTAAAATTTGCGACAGTAGAAAATTATTTTTTGAATAATTTACTATAGAAAAGGCAATCCCTGGCGTAATTAAAATTTGCGACAGTAGAAAATTATTTTTTGAATAATTTACTATAGAAAAGGCAATCCTGGCGTAATTAAAATTTGCGACAGTAGAAAATAATTTTTTGAATAATTTACTATAGAAAAGGCAATCCCTGGCGCAATTAAAATTTGCGACAGTATAAAATTATTTTTTGAATAATTTACTGTAGAAAAGGCAATCCTGGCGCAATTAAAATTTGCGACAGTAAAAAATTATTTTTTGAATAATTTAACTATAGAAAAGGCAATCCCTGGCGCACTCAAAATTTGCGACAGTAGAAAATTATTTTTTGAATAATTTACTATAGAAAAGGCAATCCCTGGCGTAATTAAAATTTGCGAGAGTATAAAATTAATTTTTGAAAAATTTACTATATAAAAGGCAATCCCTGGCGCACTTAAAATTTGCGACAGTAGAAAATTATTTTTTGAATAATTTACTATAAAAAAGGCAATCCCTGGCGTAATTAAAACTTGCGACAGTAAAAAATTATTTTTTGAATAATTTACTATAGAAAAGGCAATCCCTGGGATATTTAAAATTTGCGACAGTAGAAAATTATTTTTTGAATAATTTACTATAGAAAAGGCAATCCCTGGCGTAATTAAAATTTGCGAGAGTATAAAATTAATTTTTGAAAAATTTACTATATAAAAGGCAATCCCTGGCGCACTTAAAATTTGCGACAGTAGAAAATTATTTTTTGAATAATTTACTATAAAAAAAGGCAATCCCTGGCGCAATTAAAATTTGCGACAGTATAAAATTATTTTTTGAATAATTTACTGTAGAAAAGGCAATCCCTGGCGCAATTAAAATTTGCGACAGTAAAAAATTATTTTTTGAATAATTTACTATAGAAAAGGCAATCCCTGGCGCACTCAAAATTTGCGACAGTAGAAAATTATTTTTTGAATAATTTACTATAGAAAAGGCAATCCCTGGCGCAATTAAAATTTGCGACAGTATAAAATTATTTTTTGAATAATTTACTGTAGAAAAGGCAATCCCTGGCGCAATTAAAATTTGCGACAGTAAAAAATTATTTTTTGAATAATTTACTATAGAAAAGGCAATCCCTGGCGCACTCAAAATTTGCGACAGTAGAAAATTATTTTTTGAATAATTTACTATAGAAAAGGCAATCCCTGGCGTAATTAAAATTTGCGAGAGTATAAAATTAATTTTTGAATAATTTACTATAGAAAAGGCAATCCCTGGCGTAATTAAAATTTGCGACAGTATAAAATTATTTTTTGAATAATTTACTATAAAAAAGGCAATCCCTGGCGTAATTAAAATTTGCGACAGTAGAAAATTATTTTTTGAATAATTTACTATAGAAAAGGCAATCCCTGGGATATTTAAAATTTGCGACAGTAGAAAATTATTTTTTGAATAATTTACTATAGAAAAGGCAATCCCTGGCGTAATTAAAATTTGCGAGAGTATAAAATTAATTTTTGAAAAATTTACTATATAAAAGGCAATCCCTGGCGCACTTAAAATTTGCGACAGTAGAAAATTATTTTTTGAATAATTTACTATAAAAAAGGCAATCCCTGGCGTAATTAAAACTTGCGACAGTAAAAAATTATTTTTTGAATAATTTACTATAGAAAAGGCAATCCCTGGCGTAATTAAAATTTGCGACAGTAGAAAATTATTTTTTGAATAATTTACTATAGAAAAGGCAATACCTGGGATATTTAAAATTTGCGACAGTAGAAAATTATTTTTTGAATAATTTACTATAGAAAAGGCAATCCCTGGGATATTTAAAATTTGCGACAGTAGAAAATTATTTTTTGAATAATTTACTATATAAAAGGCAATCCCTGGCGTAATTAAAATTTGCGACAGTTGAAAATTATTTTTTGAATAATTTACTATAGAAAAGGCAATCCCTGGCGTAATTAAAATTTGCGGCAGTATAAAATTATTTTTTGAATAATTTACTATAGAAAAGGCAATCCCTGGCGCAATTAAAATTTGCGACAGTATAAAATTATTTTTTGAATAATTTACTATAGAATAGGCAATCCCTGGCCTAATTAAAATTTGCGTCAGTATAAAATTATTTTTTGAATAATTTACTATAGAAAAGGCAATCCCTGGCGCACTTAAAATTTGCGACAATAAAAAATTATTTTTTGAATAATTTACTATAGAAAAGGCAATCCCTGGCGTAATTAAAATTTGCGACAGTAAAAAATTATTTTTTGAATAATTTACTATAGAAAAGGCAATCTCTGGCGCACTTAAAATTTGCGACAGTAAAAAATTATTTTTTGAATAATTTACTATAGAAAAGGCAATCCCTGGCGTAATTAAAATTTGCGACAGTAAAAAAATTATTTTTTGAATAATTTACTATAGAAAAGGCAATCCCTGGCGTAATTAAATTTTGCGACAGTATAAAATTATTTTTTGAATAATTTACTATAGAAAAGGCAATCCCTGGCGTAATTAAAATTTGCGACAGTATAAAATTATTTTTTGAATAATTTACTATAGAAAAGGCAATCCCTGGCGCACTAAAAATTTGCGACAGTAGAAAATTATTTTTTGAATAATTTACTATAGAAAAGGCAATCCCTGGAGCAATTAAAATTTGCGACAGTAGAAAATTATTTTTTGAATAATTTACTATAGAAAAGGCAATCCCTGGCGTAATTAAAATTTGCGACAGTAGAAAATTATTTTTTGAATAATTTACTATAGAAAAGGCAATCCCTGGCGTAATTAAAATTTGCGACAGTAGAAAATAATTTTTTGAATAATTTACTATAGAAAAGGCAATCCCTGGCGCAATTAAAATTTGCGACAGTATAAAATTATTTTTTGAATAATTTACTGTAGAAAAGGCAATCCCTGGCGCAATTAAAATTTGCGACAGTAAAAAATTATTTTTTGAATAATTTACTATAGAAAAGGCAATCCCTGGCGCACTTAAAATTTGCGACAGTAGAAAATTATTTTTTGAATAATTTACTATAGAAAAGGCAATCCCTGGGATATTTAAAATTTGCGACAGTAGAAAATTATTTTTTGAATAATTTACTATAGAAAAGGCAATCCCTGGGATATTTAAAATTTGCGACAGTAGAAAATTAGTTTTTGAATAATTTACTATAGAAAAGGCAATCCCTGGGATATTTAAAATTTGCGACAGTAGAAAATTAGTTTTTGAATAATTTACTATAGAAAAGGCAATCCCTGGCGTAATTAAAATTTGCGACAGTAGAAAATAATTTTTTGAATAATTTACTATAGAAAAGGCAATCCCTGGCGCAATTAAAATTTGCGACAGTATAAAATTATTTTTTGAATAATTTACTGTAGAAAAGGCAATCCCTGGCGCAATTAAAATTTGCGACAGTAAAAAATTATTTTTTGAATAATTTACTATAGAAAAGGCAATCCCTGGCGCACTTAAAATTTGCGACAGTAGAAAATTATTTTTTGAATAATTTACTATAGAAAAGGCAATCCCTGGCCCACTAAAAATTTGCGACAGTAGAAAATTATTTTTTGAATAATTTACTATAGAAAAGGCAATCCTTGGCGCACTAAAAATTTGCGACAGTAGAAAATTATTTTTTGAATAATTTACTATAGAAAAGGCAATCCCTGGAGCAATTAAAATTTGCGACAGTAGAAAATTATTTTTTGAATAATTTACTATAGAAAAGGCAATCCCTGGCGTAATTAAAATTTGCGACAGTAGAAAATTATTTTTTGAATAATTTACTATAGAAAAGGCAATCCCTGGCGTAATTAAAATTTGCGACAGTAGAAAATAATTTTTTGAATAATTTACTATAGAAAAGGCAATCCCTGGCGCAATTAAAATTTGCGACAGTATAAAATTATTTTTTGAATAATTTACTGTAGAAAAGGCAATCCCTGGCGCAATTAAAATTTGCGACAGTAAAAAATTATTTTTTGAATAATTTACTATAGAAAAGGCAATCCCTGGCGCACTCAAAATTTGCGACAGTAGAAAATTATTTTTTGAATAATTTACTATAGAAAAGGCAATCCCTGGGATATATAAAATTTGCGACAGTAGAAAATTATTTTTTGAATAATTTACTATAGAAAAGGCAATCCCTGGGATATTTAAAATTTGCGACAGTAGAAAATTATTTTTTGAATAATTTACTATATAAAAGGCAATCCCTGGCGTAATTAAAATTTGCGACAGTTGAAAATTATTTTTTGAATAATTTACTATAGAAAAGGCAATCCTTGGCGCACTTAAAATTTGCGAAAGTAAAAAATTATTTTTTGAATAATTTACTATAGAAAAGGCAATCCCTGGCGCAATTAAAATTTGCGACAGTAGAAAATTATTTTTTGAATAATTTACTATAGAAAAGCCAATCCCTGGCGTAATTAAAATTTGCGACAGTAGAAAATTATTTTTTGAAAAATTTACTATAGAAAAGGCAATCCCTGGCGTAATTAAAATTTGCGACAGTAGAAAATAATTTTTTGAATAATTTACTATAGAAAAGGCAATCCCTGGCGCAATTAAAATTTGCGACAGTATAAAATTATTTTTTGAATAATTTACTGTAGAAAAGGCAATCCCTGGCGCAATTAAAATTTGCGACAGTAAAAAATTATTTTTTGAATAATTTACTATAGAAAAGGCAATCCCTGGCGCAGTTAAAATTTGCGACAGTAGAAAATTATTTTTTGAATAATTTACTATAGAAAAGGCAATCCCTGGGATATTTAAAATTTGCGACAGTAGAAAATTATTTTTTGAATAATTTACTATAGAAAAGGCAATCCCTGGGATATTTAAAATTTGCGACAGTAATTATTTTTTGAATAATTTACTATATAAAAGGCAATCCCTGGCGTAATTAAAATTTGCGACAATTGAAAATTATTTTTTGAATAATTTACTATAGAAAAGGCAATCCCTGGCGTAATTAAAATTTGCGACAGTAGAAAATTATTTTTTGAATAATTTACTATAGAAAAGGCAATCCCTGGGATATTTATAATTTGCGACAGTAGAAAATTATTTTTTGAATAATTTACTATAGAAAAGGCAATCCCTGGCGTAATTAAAATTTGCGAGAGTATAGAATTAATTTTTGAAAAATTTACTATATAAAAGGCAATCCCTGGCGCACTTAAAATTTGCGACAGTAGAAAATTATTTTTTGAATAATTTACTATAGAAAAGGCAATCCCTGGCGTAATTAAAACTTGCGACAGTAAAAAATTATTTTTTGAATAATTTACTATAGAAAAGGCAATCCCTGGCGTAATTAAAATTTGCGACAGTAGAAAATTATTTTTTGAATAATTTACTATAGAAAAGGCAATACCGGGGATATTTAAAATTTGCGACAGTAGAAAATTATTTTTTGAATAATTTACTATAGAAAAGGCAATCCCTGGGATATTTAAAATTTGCGACAGTAGAAAATTATTTTTTGAATAATTTACTATAGAAAAGGCAATGCCTGGGATATTTAAAATTTGCGACAGTAGAAAATTATTTTTTGAATAATTTACTATAGAAAAGGCAATCCCTGGCGTAATTAAAATTTGCGACAGTAGAAAATTATTTTTTGAATAATTTACTATAGAAAAGGCAATCCCTGGCGCAATTAAAATTTGCGACAGTATAAAATTATTTTTTGAATAATTTACTATAGAAAAGGCAATCCCTGGCGTAATTAAAATTTGCGTCAGTATAAAATTATTTTTTGAATAATTTACTATAGAAAAGGCAATCCCTGGCGCACTTAAAATTTGCGACAGTAAAAAATTATTTTTTGAATAATTTACTATAGAAAAGGCAATCCCTGGCGTAATTAAAATTTGCGACAGTAAAAAATTATTTTTTGAATAATTTACTATAGAATAGGCAATCCCTGGCGCACTTAAAATTTGCGACAGTAAAAAATTATTTTTTGAATAATTTACTATAGAAAAGGCAATCCCTGGCGTAATTAAAATTTGCGACAGTGAAAAATTATTTTTTGAATAATTTACTATAGAAAAGGCAATCCCTGGCCTAATTTAAATTTGCGACAGTATAAAATTATTTTTTGAATAATTTACTATAGAAAAGGCAATCCCTGGCGTAATTAAAATTTGCGACAGTATAAAATTATTTTTTGAATAATTTACTATAGAAAAGGCAATCCCTGGCGCACTAAAAATTTGCGACAGTAGTAAATTATTTTTTGAATAATTTACTATAGAAAAGGCAATCCCTGGCGCAATTCAAATTTGCGACAGTAGAAAATTATTTTTTGAATAATTTACTATAGAAAAGGCAATCCCTGGCGTAATTAAAATTTGCGACAGTAGAAAATTATTTTTTGAATAATTTACTATAGAAAAGGCAATCCCTGGCGTAATTAAAATTTGCGACAGTAGAAAATAATTTTTTGAATAATTTACTATAGAAAAGGCAATCCCTGGCGCAATTAAAATTTGCGACAGTATAAAATTATTTTTTGAATAATTTACTGTAGAAAAGGCAATCCCTGGCGCAATTATAATTTGCGACAGTAAAAAATTATTTTTTGAATAATTTACTATAGAAAAGGCAATCCCTGGCGCACTTAAAATTTGCGACAGTAGAAAATTATTTTTTGAATAATTTACTATAGAAAAGGCAATACCTGGGATATTTAAAATTTGCGGCAGTAGAAAATTATTTTTTGAATAATTTACTATAGAAAAGGCAATCCCTGGGATATTTAAAATTTGCGACAGTAGAAAATTATTTTTTGAATAATTTACTATATAAAAGGCAATCCCTGGCGTAATTAAAATTTGCGACAGTTGAAAATTATTTTTTGAATAATTTACTATAGAAAAGGCAATCCCTGGCGTAATTAAAATTTGCGGCAGTATAAAATTATTTTTTGAATAATTTACTATAGAAAAGGCAATCCCTGGCGTAATTAAAATTTGCGACAGTAGAAAATTATTTTTTGAATAATTTACTATAGAAAAGGCAATCCCTGGGATATTTAAAATTTGCGACAGTAGAAAATTATTTTTTGAATAATTTACTATAGAAAAGGCAATGCCTGTGATATTTAAAATTTGCGACAGTAGAAAATTATTTTTTGAATAATTTACTATAGAAAAGGCAATCCCTGGCGTAATTAAAATTTGCGACAGTAGAAAATTATTTTTTGAATAATTTACTATAGAAAAGGCAATCCCTGGCGCAATTAAAATTTGCGACAGTATAAAATTATTTTTTGAATAATTTACTATAGAATAGGCAATCCCTGGCGTAATTAAAATTTGCGTCAGTATAAAATTATTTTTTGAATAATTTACTATAGAAAAGGCAATCCCTGGCGCACTTAAAATTTGCGACAATAAAAAATTATTTTTTGAATAATTTACTATAGAAAAGGCAATCCCTGGCGTAATTAAAATTTGCGACAGTAAAAAATTATTTTTTGAATAATTTACTATAGAAAAGGCAATCCCTGGCGCACTTAAAATTTGCGAGAGTAGAAAATTATTTTTTGAATAATTTACTATAGAAAAGGCAATCCCTGGCGTAATTAAAACTTGCGACAGTAAAAAATTATTTTTTGAATAATTTACTATAGAAAAGGCAATCCCTGGCGTAATTAAAATTTGCGACAGTAGAAAATTATTTTTTGAATAATTTACTATAGAAAAGGCAATACCTGGGATATTTAAAATTTGCGACAGTAGAAAATTATTTTTTGAATAATTTACTATAGAAAAGGCAATCCCTGGGATATTTAAAATTTGCGACAGTAGAAAATTATTTTTTGAATAATTTACTATATAAAAGGCAATCCCTGGCGTAATTAAAATTTGCGACAGTTGAAAATTATTTTTTGAATAATTTACTATAGAAAAGGCAATCCTTGGCGTAATTAAAATTTGCGGCAGTATAAAATTATTTTTTGAATAATTTACTATAGAAAAGGCAATCCCTGGCGTAATTAAAATTTGCGACAGTAGAAAATTATTTTTTGAATAATTTACTATAGAAAAGGCAATCCCTGGGATATTTAAAATTTGCGACAGTAGAAAATTATTTTTTGAATAATTTACTATAGAAAAGGCAATGCCTGGGATATTTAAAATTTGCGACAGTAGAAAATTATTTTTTGAATAATTTACTATAGAAAAGGCAATCCCTGGCGTAATTAAAATTTGCGACAGTAGAAAATTATTTTTTGAATAATTTACTATAGAAAAGGCAATCCCTGGCGCAATTAAAATTTGCGACAGTATAAAATTATTTTTTGAATAATTTACTATAGAATAGGCAATCCCTGGCGTAATTAAAATTTGCGTCAGTATAAAATTATTTTTTGAATAATTTACTATAGAAAAGGCAATCCCTGGCGCACTTAAAATTTGCGACAATAAAAAATTATTTTTTGAATAATTTACTATAGAAAAGGCAATCCCTGGCGTAATTAAAATTTGCGACAGTAAAAAAATTATTTTTTGAATAATTTACTATAGAAAAGGCAATCCCTGGCGCACTTAAAATTTGCGACAGTAAAAAATTATTTTTTGAATAATTTACTATAGAAAAGGCAATCCCTGGCGTAATTAAAATTTGCGACAGTAAAAAATTATTTTTTGAATAATTTACTATAGAAAAGGCAATCCCTGGCGTAATTAAAATTTGCGACAGTATAAAATTATTTTTTGAATAATTTACTATAGAAAAGGCAATCCCTGGCGTAATTAAAATTTGCGACAGTATAAAATTATTTTTTGAATAATTTACTATAGAAAAGGCAATCCCTGGCGCACTAAAAATTTGCGACAGTAGAAAATTATTTTTTGAATAATTTACTATAGAAAAGCAATCCCTGGCGTAATTAAAATTTGCGACAGTAGAAAATAATTTTTTGAATAATTTACTATAGAAAAGGCAATCCCTGGCGCAATTAAAATTTGCGACAGTATAAAATTATTTTTTGAATAATTTACTGTAGAAAAGGCAATCCCTGGCGTATTTAAAATTTGCGACAGTAAAAAATTATTTTTTGAATAATTTACTATAGAAAAGGCAATCCCTGGCGCACTTAAAATTTGCGACAGTAGAAAATTATTTTTTGAATAATTTACTATAGAAAAGGCAATCCCTGGGATATTTAAAATTTGCGACAGTAGAAAATTATTTTTTGAATAATTTACTATAGAAAAGGCAATCCCTGGGATATTTAAAATTTGCGACAGTAGAAAATTATTTTTTGAATAATTTACTATAGAAAAGGCAATCCCTGGGATATTTAAAATTTGCGACAGTAGAAAATTATTTTTTGAATAATTTACTATAGAAAAGGCAATCCCTGGCGTAATTAAAATTTGCGACAGTAGAAAATAATTTTTTGAATAATTTACTATAGAAAAGGCAATCCCTGGCGCAATTAAAATTTGCGACAGTATAAAATTATTTTTTGAATAATTTACTGTAGAAAAGGCAATCCCTGGCGCAATTAAAATTTGCGACAGTAAAAATTTATTTTTTGAATAATTTACTATAGAAAAGGCAATCCCTGGCGCACTTAAAATTTGCGACAGTAGAAAATTATTTTTTGAATAATTTACTATAGAAAAGGCAATCCCTGGCGCACTAAAAATTTGCGACAGTAGAAAATTATTTTTTGAATAATTTACTATAGAAAAGGCAATCCCTGGCGCACTAAAAATTTGCGACAGTAGAAAATTATTTTTTGAATAATTTACTATAGAAAAGGCAATCCCTGGAGCAATTAAAATTTGCGACAGTAGAAAATTATTTTTTGAATAATTTACTATAGAAAAGGCAATCCCTGGCGTAATTAAAATTTGCGACAGTAGAAAATTATTTTTTGAATAATTTACTATAGAAAAGGCAATCCCTGGCGTAATTAAAATTTGCGACAGTAGAAAATAATTTTTTGAATAATTTACTATAGAAAAGGCAATCCCTGGCGCAATTAAAATTTGCGACAGTATAAAATTATTTTTTGAATAATTTACTGTAGAAAAGGCAATCCCTGGCGCAATTAAAATTTGCGACAGTAAAAAATTATTTTTTGAATAATTTACTATAGAAAAGGCAATCCCTGGCGCACTTAAAATTTGCGACAGTAGAAAATTATTTTTTGAATAATTTACTAAAAAAAGGCAATCCCTGGGATATTTAAAATTTGCGACAGTAGAAAATTATTTTTTGAATAATTTACTATAGAAAAGGCAATCCCTGGGATATTTAAAATTTGCGACAGTAGAAAATTATTTTTTGAATAATTTACTATATAAAAGGCAATCCCTGGCGTAATTAAAATTTGCGACAATTGAAAATTATTTTTTGAATAATTTACTATAGAAAAGGCAATCCCTGGCGTAATTAAAATTTGCGACAGTAGAAAATTATTTTTTGAATAATTTACTATAGAAAAGGCAATCCCTGGGATATTTAAAATTTGCGACAGTAGAAAATTATTTTTTGAATAATTTACTATAGAAAAGGCAATCCCTGGCGTAATTAAAATTTGCGAGAGTATAAAATTAATTTTTGAAAAATTTACTATATAAAAGGCAATCCCTGGCGCACTTAAAATTTGCGACAGTAGAAAATTATTTTTTGAATAATTTACTATAGAAAAGGCAATCCCTGGCGTAATTAAAACTTGCGACAGTAAAAAATTATTTCTTGAATAATTTACTATAGAAAAGGCAATCCCTGGCGTAATTAAAATTTGCGACAGTAGAAAATTATTTTTTGAATAATTTACTATAGAAAAGGCAATACCGGGGATATTTAAAATTTGCGACAGTAGAAAATTATTTTTTGAATAATTTACTATAGAAAAGGCAATCCCTGGGATATTTAAAATTTGCGACAGTAGAAAATTATTTTTTGAATAATTTACTATAGAAACGGCAATGCCTGGGATATTTAAAATTTGCGACAGTAGAAAATTATTTTTTGAAAAATTTACTATAGAAAAGGCAATCCCTGGCGTAATTAAAATTTGCGACAGTAGAAAATTATTTTTTGAATAATTTACTATAGAAAAGGCAATCCCTGGCGCAATTAAAATTTGCGACAGTATAAAATTATTTTTTGAATAATTTACTATAGAAAAGGCAATCCCTGGCGTAATTAAAATTTGCGTCAGTATAAAATTATTTTTTGAATAATTTACTATAGAAAAGGCAATCCCTGGCGCACTTAAAATTTGCGACAGTAAAAAATTATTTTTTGAATAATTTACTATAGAAAAGGCAATCCCTGGCGTAATTAAAATTTGCGACAGTAAAAAATTATTTTTTGAATAATTTACTATAGAATAGGCAATCCCTGGCGCACTTAAAATTTGCGACAGTAAAAAATTATTTTTTGAATAATTTACTATAGAAAAGGCAATCCCTGGCGTAATTAAAATTTGCGACAGTGAAAAATTATTTTTTGAGTAATTTACTATAGAAAAGGTAATCCCTGGCGTAATTTAAATTTGCGACAGTATAAAATTATTTTTTGAATAATTTACTATAGAAAAGGCAATCCCTGGCGTAATTAAAATTTGCGACAGTATAAAATTATTTTTTGAATAATTTACTATAGAAAAGGCAATCCCTGGCGCACTAAAAATTTGCGACAGTAGTAAATTATTTTTTGAATAATTTACTATAGAAAAGGCAATCCCTGGCGCAATTAAAATTTGCGACAGTAGAAAATAATTTTTTGAATAATTTACTATAGAAAAGGCAATCCCTGGCGTAATTAAAATTTGCGACAGTAGAAAATTATTTTTTGAATAATTTACTATAGAAAAGGCAATCCCTGGCGTAATTAAAATTTGCGACAGTAGAAAATAATTTTTTGAATAATTTACTATAGAAAAGGCAATCCCTGGCGCAATTAAAATTTGCGACAGTATAAAATTATTTTTTGAATAATTTACTGTAGAAAAGGCAATCCCTGGCGCAATTAAAATTTGCGACAGTAAAAAATTATTTTTTGAATAATTTACTATAGAAAAGGCAATCCCTGGCGCACTTAAAATTTGCGACAGTAGAAAATTATTTTTTGAATAATTTACTATAGAAAAGGCAATACCTGGGATATTTAAAATTTGCGACAGTAGAAAATTATTTTTTGAATAATTTACTATAGAAAAGGCAATCCCTGAGATATTTAAAATTTGCGACAGTAGAAAATTATTTTTTGAATAATTTACTATATAAAAGGCAATCCCTGGCGTAATTAAAATTTGCGACAGTTGAAAATTATTTTTTGAATAATTTACTATAGAAAAGGCAATCCCTGGCGTAATTAAAATTTGCGGCAGTATAAAATTATTTTTTGAATAATTTACTATAGAAAAGGCAATCCCTGGCGTAATTAAAATTTGCGACAGTAGAAAATTATTTATTGAATAATTTACTATAGAAAAGGCAATCCCTGGATTATTTAAAATTTGCGACAGTAGAAAATTATTTTTTGAATAATTTACTATAGAAAAGGCAATGCCTGTGATATTTAAAATTTGCGACAGTAGAAAATTATTTTTTGAATAATTTACTATAGAAAAGGCAATCCCTGGCGTAATTAAAATTTGCGACAGTAGAAAATTATTTTTTTAATAATTTACTATAGAAAAGGCAATCCCTGGCGCAATTAAAATTTGCGACAGTATAAAATTATTTTTTGAATAATTTACTATAGAATAGGCAATCCCTGGCGTAATTAAAATTTGCGTCAGTATAAAATTATTTTTTGAATAATTTACTATAGAAAAGGCAATCCCTGGCGCACTTAAAATTTGCGACAATAAAAAATTATTTTTTGAATAATTTACTATAGAAAAGGCAATCCCTGGCGTAATTAAAATTTGCGACAGTAAAAAATTATTTTTTGAATAATTT
Organism: Dioctria linearis; assembly: GCA_963930735.1. NCBI lineage: Eukaryota > Metazoa > Arthropoda > Insecta > Diptera > Asilidae > Dioctria > Dioctria linearis. Next base: position 70,541 of record CAWVNZ010000864.1, on the reverse strand, counting down.
ACTATAGAAAAGGCAATCCCTGGCGCACTTAAAATTTGCGACAGTAAAAAATTATTTTTTGAATAATTTACTATAGAAAAGGCAATCCCTGGCGTAATTAAAATTTGCGACAGTAAAAAATTATTTTTTGAATAATTTACTATAGAAAAGGCAATCCCTGGCGTAATTAAAATTTGCGACAGTATAAAATTATTTTTTGAATAATTTACTATAGAAAAGGCAATCCCTGGCGTAATTAAAATTTGCGACAGTATAAAATTATTTTTTGAATAATTTACTATAGAAAAGGCAATCCCTGGCGCACTAAAAATTTGCGACAGTAGAAAATTATTTTTTGAATAATTTACTATAGAAAAGGCAATCCCTGGAGCAATTAAAATTTGCGACAGTAGAAAATTATTTTTTGAATAATTTACTATAGAAAAGGCAATCCCTGGCGTAATTAAAATTTGCGACAGTAGAAAATTATTTTTTGAATAATTTACTATAGAAAAGGCAATCCCTGGCGTAATTAAAATTTGCGACAGTAGAAAATAATTTTTTGAATAATTTACTATAGAAAAGGCAATCCCTGGCGCAATTAAAATTTGCGACAGTATAAAATTATTTTTTGAATAATTTACTGTAGAAAAGGCAATCCCTGGCGCAATTAAAATTTGCGACAGTAAAAAATTATTTTTTGAATAATTTACTATAGAAAAGGCAATCCTTGGCGCACTTAAAATTTGCGACAGTAGAAAATTATTTTTTTAATAATTTACTATAGAAAAGGCAATCCCTGGCGTAATTAAAATTTGCGACAATAGAAAATTATTTTTTGAATAATTTACTATAGAAAAGGCAATCCCTGGCGCACTTAAAATTTGCGACAGTAGAAAATTATTTTTTGAATAATTTACTATAGAAAAGGCAATCCCTGGAGCAATTAAAATTTGCGACAGTAGAAAATTATTTTTTGAATAATTTACTATAGAAAAGGCAATCCCTGGCGTAATTAAAATTTGCGACAGTAGAAAATAATTTTTTGAATAATTTACTATAGAAAAATCCCTGGCGCAATTAAAATTTGCGACAGTATAAAATTATTTTTTGAATAATTTACTGTAGAAAAGGCAATCCCTGGCGCACTTAAAATTTGCGACAGTAGAAAATTATTTTTTGAATAATTTACTATAGAAAAGGCAATCCCTGGGATATTTAAAATTTGCGACAGTAGAAAATTATTTTTTGAATAATTTACTATAGAAAAGGCAATCCCTGGGATATTTAAAATTTGCGACAGTAGAAAATTATTTTTTGAATAATTTACTATAGAAAAGGCAATCCCTGGGATATTTAAAATTTGCGACAGTGGAAAATTCTTTTTTGAATAATTTACTATAGAAAAGGCAATCCCTGGCGTAATTAAAATTTGCGACAGTAGAAAATAATTTTTTGAATAATTTACTATAGAAAAGGCAATCCCTGGCGCAATTAAATTTTGCGACAGTATAAAATTATTTTTTGAATAATTTACTGTAGAAAAGGCAATCCCTGGCGCAATTAAAATTTGCGACAGTAAAAAATTATTTTTTGAATAATTTACTATAGAAAAGGCAATCCCTGGCGCACTTAAAATTTGCGGCAGTAGAAAATTATTTTTTGAATAATTTACTATAGAAAAGGCAATCCCTGGCGCACTAAAAATTTGCGACAGTAGAAAATTATTTTTTGAATAATTTACTATAGAAAAGGCAATCCCTGGCGCACTAAAAATTTGCGACAGTAGAAAATTATTTTTTGAATAATTTACTATAGAAAAGGCAATCCCTGGAGCAATTAAAATTTGCGACAGTAGAAAATTATTTTTTGAATAATTTACTATAGAAAAGGCAATCCCTGGCGTAATTAAAATTTGCGACAGTAGAAAATTATTTTTTGAATAATTTACTATAGAAAAGGCAATCCCTGGCGTAATTAAAATTTGCGACAGTAGAAAATAATTTTTTGAATAATTTACTATAGAAAAGGCAATCCCTGGCGCAATTAAAATTTGCGACAGTATAAAATTATTTTTTGAATAATTTACTGTAGAAAAGGCAATCCCTGGCGCAATTAAAATTTGCGACAGTAAAAAATTATTTTTTGAATAATTTACTATAGAAAAGGCAATCCCTGGCGCACTTAAAATTTGCGACAGTAGAAAATTATTTTTTGAATAATTTACTATAGAAAAGGCAATCCCTGGGATATTTAAAATTTGCGACAGTAGAAAATTATTTTTTGAATAATTTACTATAGAAAAGGCAATCCCTGGGATATTTAAAATTTGCGACAGTAGAAAATTATTTTTTGAATAATTTACTATATAAAAGGCAATCCCTGGCGTAATTAAAATTTGCGACAGTTGAAAATTATTTTTTGAATAATTTACTATAGAAAAGGCAATCCCTGGCGCAATTAAAATTTGCGACAGTAGAAAATTATTTTTTGAATAATTTACTATAGAAAAGGCAATCCCTGGCGTAATTAAAATTTGCGACAGTAGAAAATTATTTTTTGAAAAATTTACTATAGAAAAGGCAATCCCTGGCGTAATTAAAATTTGCGACAGTAGAAAATAATTTTTTGAATAATTTACTATAGAAAAGGCAATCCCTGGCGCAATTAAAATTTGCGACAGTATAAAATTATTTTTTGAATAATTTACTGTAGAAAAGGCAATCCCTGGCGCAATTAAAATTTGCGACAGTAAAAAATTATTTTTTGAATAATTTACTATAGAAAAGGCAATCCCTGGCGCACTTAAAATTTGCGACAGTAGAAAATTATTTTTTGAATAATTTACTATAGAAAAGGCAATCCCTGGGATATTTAAAATTTGCGACAGTAGAAAATTATTTTTTGAATAATTTACTATAGAAAAGGCAATCCCTGGGATATTTAAAATTTGCGACAGTAGAAAATTATTTTTTGAATAATTTACTATATAAAAGGCAATCCCTGGCGTAATTAAAATTTGCGACAATTGAAAATTATTTTTTGAATAATTTACTATAGAAAAGGCAATACCGGGGATATTTAAAATTTGCGACAGTAGAAAATTATTTTTTGAATAATTTACTATAGAAAAGGCAATCCCTGGGATATTTAAAATTTGCGACAGTAGAAAATTATTTTTTGAATAATTTACTATAGAAAAGGCAATGCCTGGGATATTTAAAATTTGCGACAGTAGAAAATTATTTTTTGAATAATTTACTATAGAAAAGGCAATCCCTGGCGTAATTAAAATTTGCGACAGCAGAAAATTATTTTTTGAATAATTTACTATAGAAAAGGCAATCCCTGGCGCAATTAAAATTTGCGACAGTATAAAATTATTTTTTGAATAATTTACTATAGAAAAGGCAATCCCTGGCGTAATTAAAATTTGCGTCAGTATAAAATTATTTTTTGAATAATTTACTATAGAAAAGGCAATCCCTGGCGCACTTAAAATTTGCGACAGTAAAAAATTATTTTTTGAATAATTTACTATAGAAAAGGCAATCCCTGGCGTAATTAAAATTTGCGACAGTAAAAAATTATTTTTTGAATAATTTACTATAGAATAGGCAATCCCTGGCGCACTTAAAATTTGCGACAGTAAAAAATTATTTTTTGAATAATTTACTATAGAAAAGGCAATCCCTGGCGTAATTAAAATTTGCGACAGTAAAAAATTATTTTTTGAATAATTTACTATAGAAAAGGCAATCCCTGGCGTAATTAAAATTTGCGACAGTAGAAAATTATTTTTTGAATAATTTACTATAGAAAAGGCAATCCCTGGCGTAATTAAAATTTGCGACAGTAGAAAATAATTTTTTGAATAATTTACTATAGAAAAGGCAATCCCTGGCGCAATTAAAATTTGCGACAGTATAAAATTATTTTTTGAATAATTTACTGTAGAAAAGGCAATCCCTGGCGCAATTAAAATTTGCGACAGTAAAAAATTATTTTTTGAATAATTTACTATAGAAAAGGCAATCCCTGGCGCACTTAAAATTTGCGACAGTAGAAAATTATTTTTTGAATAATTTACTATAGAAAAGGCAATCCCTGGGATATTTAAAATTTGCGACAGTAGAAAATTATTTTTTGAATAATTTACTATAGAAAAGGCAATCCCTGGGATATTTAAAATTTGCGACAGTAGAAAATTATTTTTTGAATAATTTACTATATAAAAGGCAATCCCTGGCGTAATTAAAATTTGCGACAGTTGAAAATTATTTTTTGAATAATTTACTATAGAAAAGGCAATCCCTGGCGCACTTAAAATTTGCGACAGTAAAAAGTTATTTTTTGAATAATTTACTATAGAAAAGGCAATCGCTGGCGTAATTAAAATTTGCGACAGTAAAAAATTATTTTTTGAATAATTTACTATAGAAAAGGCAATCCCTGGCGTAATTAAAATTTGCGACAGTATAAAATTATTTTTTGAATAATTTACTATAGAAAAGGCAATCCCTGGCGTAATTAAAATTTGCGACAGTATAAAATTATTTTTTGAATAATTTACTATAGAAAAGGTAATCCCTGGCGCACTTAAAATTTCCGACAGTAGTAAATTATTTCTTGAATAATTTACTATAGAAAAGGCAATCCCTGGCGCAATTAAAATTTGCGACAGTAGAAAATTATTTTTTGAATAATTTACTATAGAAAAGGCAATCCCTGGCGTAATTAAAATTTGCGACAGTAGAAAATTATTTTTTGAATAATTTACTGTAGAAAAGGCAGTCCCTGGCGCATTAAATATTTGCGACAGTAGAAAATTTTTTTTTGAATAATTTACTATAGAAAAGGCAATCCCTGGGATATTTAAAATTTGCGACAGTAGAAAATTATTTTTTGAATAATTTACTATAGAAAAGGCAATCCCTGGGATATTTAAAATTTGCGACAGTAGAAAATTATTTTTTGAATAATTTACTATATAAAAGGCAATCCCTCGCGTAATTAAAATTTGCGACAGTTGAAAATTATTTTTTGAATATTTACTATAGAAAAGGCAATCCCTGGCGTAATTAAAATTTGCGAGAGTATAAAATTATTTTTTGAATAATTTACTATAGAAAAGGCAATCCCTGGCGTAATTAAAATTTGCGACAGTAGAAAATTATTTTTTGAATAATTTACTATAGAAAAGGCAATCCCTGGGATATTTAAAATTTGCGACAGTAGAAAATTATTTTTTGAATAATTTACTATAGAAAAGGAAATCCCTGGCGTAATTAAAATTTGCGACAGTATAAAATTAATTTTTGAAAAATTTACTATATAAAAGGCAATCCCTGGCGCACTTAAAATTTGCGACAGTAGAAAATTATTTTTTGAATAATTTACTATAGAAAAGGCAATCCCTGGCGTAATTAAAATTTGCGACAGTAGAAAATTATTTTTTGAATAATTTACTATAGAAAAGGCAATACCTGGGATATTTAAAATTTGCGACAGTAGAAAATTATTTTTTGAATAATTTACTATAGAAAAGGCAATCCCTGGGATATTTAAAATTTGCGACAGTAGAAAATTATTTTTTGAATAATTTACTATATAGAAGGCAATCCCTGGCGTAATTAAAATTTGCGACAGTTGAAAATTATTTTTTGAATAATTTACTATAGAAAAGGCAATCCCTGGCGTAATTAAAATTTGCGACAGTATAAAATTATTTTTTGAATAATTTACTATAGAAAAGGCAATCCCTGGCGTAATTAAAATTTGCGACAGTAGAAAATTATTTTTTGAATAATTTACTATAGAATAGGCAATCCCTGGGATATTTAAAATTTGCGACAGTAGAAATTTATTTTTTGAATAATTTACTATAGAAAAGGCAATGCCTGGGATATTTAAAATTTGCGACAGTAGAAAATTATTTTTTGAATAATTTACTATAGAAAAGGCAATCCCTGGCGTAATTAAAATTTTCGACAGTAGAAAATTATTTTTTGAATAATTTACTATAGAAAAGGCAATCCCTGGCGCAATTAAAATTTGCGACAGTATAAAATTATTTTTTGAATAATTTACTATAGAAAAGGCAATCCCTGGCGTAATTAAAACTTATGTCAGTATACAATTATTTTTTGAATAATTTACTATAGAAAAGGCAATCCCTGGCGCACTTAAAATTTGCGACAGTAAAAAATTATTTTTTGAATAATTTACTATAGAAAAGGCAATCCCTGGCGTAGTTAAAATTTGCGACAGTAAAAAATTATTTTTTGAATAATTTACTACAGAAAAGGCAATCCCTGGCGCACTTAAAATTTGCGACAGTAAAAAATTATTTTTTGAATAATTTACTATAGAAAAGGCAATCCCTGGCGTAATTAAAATTTGCGACAGTAAAAAATTATTTTTTGAATAATTTACTATAGAAAAGGCAATCCCTGGCGTAATTAAAATTTGCGACAGTATAAAATTATTTTTTGAATAATTTACTATAGAAAAGGCAATCCCTGGCGTAATTAAAATTTGCGACAGTATTAAATTATTTTTTGAATAATTTACTATAGAAAAGGCAATCCCTGGCGTAATTAAAATTTGCGACAGTATAAAATTATTTTTTGAATAATTTACTATAGAAAAGGCAATCCCTATCGTAATTAAAATTTGCGACAGTAGAAAATTATTTTTTGAATAATTTACTATAGAAAAGGCAATCCCTAGCGTAATTAAAACTTGCGACAGTAAAAAATTATTTTTTGAATAATTTACTATAGAAAAGGCAATCCCTGGCGTAATTAAAATTTGCGACAGTAGAAAATTATTTTTTGAATAATTTACTATAGAAAAGGCAATCCCTGGCGTAATTAAAATTTGCGACAGTAGAAAATTATTTTTTGAATAATTTACTATAGAAAAGGCAATCCCTGGCGTAATTAAAATTTGCGACAGTAGAAAATAATTTTTTGAATAATTTACTATAGAAAAGGCAATCCCTGGCGCAATTAAAATTTGCGACAGTATAAAATTATTTTTTGAATAATTTACTGTAGAAAAGGCAATCCCTGGCGCAATTAAAATTTGCGACAGTAAAAAATTATTTTTTGAATAATTTACTATAGAAAAGGCAATCCCTGGCGCACTTAAAATTTGCGACAGTAGAAAATTATTTTTTGAATAATTTACTATAGAAAAGGCAATCCCTGGGATATTTAAAATTTGCGACAGTAGAAAATTATTTTTTGAATAATTTACTATAGAAAAGGCAATCCCTGGGATATTTAAAATTTGCGACAGTAGAAAATTATTTTTTGAATAATTTACTATATATAAAAGGCAATCCCTGGCGTAATTAAAATTTGCGACAGTTGAAAATTATTTTTTGAATAATTTACTATAGAAAAGGCAATCCCTGGCGCACTTAAAATTTGCGACAGTAAAAAGTTATTTTTTGAATAATTTACTATAGAAAAGGCAATCGCTGGCGTAATTAAAATTTGCGACAGTAAAAAATTATTTTTTGAATAATTTACCATAGAAAAGGCAATCCCTGGCGTAATTAAAATTTGCGACAGTATAAAATTATTTTTTGAATAATTTACTATAGAAAAGGCAATCCCTGGCGTAATTAAAATTTGCGACAGTATAAAATTATTTTTTGAATAATTTACTATAGAAAAGGTAATCCCTGGCGCACTTAAAATTTCCGACAGTAGTAAATTATTTCTTGAATAATTTACTATAGAAAAGGCAATCCCTGGCGCAATTAAAATTTGCGACAGTAGAAAATTATTTTTTGAATAATTTACTATAGAAAAGGCAATCCCTGGCGTAATTAAAATTTGCGACAGTAGAAAATTATTTTTTGAATAATTTACTATAGAAAAGGCAATCCCTGGCGTAATTAAAATTTGCGACAGTAGAAAATTATTTTTTGAATAATTTACTATAGAAAAGGCAATCCCTGGGATATTTAAAATTTGCGACAGTAGAAAATAATTTTTTGAATAATTTACTATATAAAAGGCAATCCCTCGCGTAATTAAAATTTGCGACAGTTGAAAATTATTTTTTGAATATTTACTATAGAAAAGGCAATCCCTGGCGTAATTAAAATTTGCGACAGTATAAAATTATTTTTTGAATAATTTACTATAGAAAAGGCAATCCCTGGCGTAATTAAAATTTGCGACAGTAGAAAATTATTTTTTGAATAATTTACTATAGAAAAGGCAATCCCTGGCATATTTAAAATTTGCGACAGTAGAAAATTATTTTTTGAATAATTTACTATAGAAAAGGCAATCCCTGGCGTAATTAAAATTTGCGACAGTATAAAATTAATTTTTGAAAAATTTACTATATAAAAGGCAATCCCTGGCGCACTTAAAATTTGCGACAGTAGAAAATTATTTTTTGAATAATTTACTATAGAAAAGGCAATCCCTGGCGTAATTAAAACTTGCGACAGTAAAAAATTATTTTTTGAATAATTTACTATAGAAAAGGCAATCCCTGGCGTAATTAAAATTTGCGACAGTAGAAAATTATTTTTTGAATAATTTACTATAGTAAAGGCAATACCTGGGATATTTAAAATTTGCGACAGTAGAAAATTATTTTTTGAATAATTTACTATAGAAAAGGCAATCCCTGGGATATTTAGAATTTGCGACAGTAGAAAATTATTTTTTGAATAATTTACTATATAAAAGGCAATCCCTGGCGTAATTAAAATTTGCGACAGTTGAAAATTATTTTTTGAATAATTTAATATAGAAAAGGCAATCCCTGGCGTAATTAAAATTTGCGACAGTATAAAATTATTTTTTGAATAATTTACTATAGAAAGGGCAATCCCTGGCGTAATTAAAATTTGCGACAGTAGAAAATTATTTTTTGAATAATTTACTATAGAAAAGGCAATCCCTGGGATATTTAAAATTTGCGACAGTAGAAATTTATTTTTTGAATAATTTACTATAGAAAAGGCAATGCCTGGGATATTTAAAATTTGTGACAGTAGAAAATTATTTTTTGAATAATTTACTATAGAAAAGGCAATCCCTGGCGTAATTAAAATTTTCGACAGTAGAAAATTATTTTTTGAATAATTTACTATAGAAAAGGCAATCCCTGGCGCAATTAAAATTTGCGACAGTATAAAATTATTTTTTGAATAATTTACTATAGAAAAGGCAATCCCTGGCGTAATTAAAATTTATGTCAGTATACAATTATTTTTTGAATAATTTACTATAGAAAAGGCAATCCCTGGCGCACTTAAAATTTGCGACAGTAAAAAATTATTTTTTGAATAATTTACTATAGAAAAGGCAATCCCTGGCGTAATTAAAATTTGCGACAGTAAAAAATTATTTTTTGAATAATTTACTACAGAAAAGGCAATCCCTGGCGCACTTAAAATTTGCGACAGTAAAAAATTATTTTTTGAATAATTTACTATAGAAAAGGCAATCCCTGGCGTATTTAAAATTTGCGACAGTAAAAAATTATTTTTTGAATAATTTACTATAGAAAAGGCAATCCCTGGCGTAATTAAAATTTGCGACAGTATAAAATTATTTTTTGAATAATTTACTATAAAAAAGGCAATCCCTGGCGTAATTAAAATTTGCGACAGTATAAAATTATTTTTTGAATAATTTACTATAGAAAAGGCAATCCCTGGCGCACTTAAAATTTGCGACAGTAGAAAATTATTTTTTGAATAATTTACTATAGAAAAGGCAATCCCTGGCGCAATTAAAATTTCCGACAGTAGAAAATTATTTTTTGAATAATTTACTATAGAAAAGGCAATCCCTGGCGTAATTAAAATTTGCGACAGTAGAAAATTATTTTTTGAATAATTTACTATAGAAAAGGCAATCCCTGGCGTAATTAAAATTTGCGACAGTAGAAAATTATTTTTTGAATAATTTACTGTAGAAAAGTCAATCCCTGGCGCAATTAAAACTTGCGACAGCATAAAATTATTTTTTGAATAATTTACTGTAGAAAAGGCAATCCCTGGCGCAATTAAAATTTGCGACAGTATAAAATTATTTTTTGAATAATTTACTATAGAAAAGGCAATCCCTGGCGTAATTAAAATTTGCGATAGTAGAAAATTATTTTTTGAATAATTTACTATAGAAAAGGCAATCCCTGGGATATTTAAAATTTGCGACAGTAGAAATTTATTTTTTGAATAATTTACTATAGAAAAGGCAATGCCTGGGATATTTAAAATTTGCGACAGTAGAAAATTATTTTTTGAATAATTTACTATAGAAAAGGCAATCCCTGGCGTAATTAAAATTTTCGACAGTAGAAAATTATTTTTTGAATAATTTACTATAGAAAAGGCAATCCCTGGCGTAATTAAAATTTGCGACAGTAAAAAATTATTTTTTGAATAATTTACTATAGAAAAGGCAATCCCTGGCGTAATTAAAATTTGCGACAGTATAAAATTATTTTTTGAATAATTTACTATAGAAAAGGCAATCCCTGGCGTAATTAAAATTTGCGACAGTATAAAATTATTTTTTGAATAATTTACTATAGAAAAGGCAATCCCTGGCGCACTTAAAATTTGCGACAGTAGAAAATTATTTTTTGAATAATTTACTATAGAAAAGGCAATCTCTGGCGCAATTAAAATTTCCGACAGTAGAAAATTATTTTTTGAATAATTTACTATAGAAAAGGCAATCCCTGGCGTAATTAAAATTTGCGACAGTAGAAAATTATTTTTTGAATAATTTACTATAGAAAAGGCAATCCCTGGCGTAATTAAAACTTGCGACAGTAAAAAATTATTTTTTGAATAATTTACTATAGAAAAGGCAATCCCTGGCGAAATTAAAATTTGCGACAGTAGAAAATTATTTTTTGAATAATTTACTATAGAAAAGGCAATCCCTGGGATATTTAAAATTTGCGACAGTAGAAAATTATTTTTTGAATAATTTACTATAGAAAAGGCAATCCCTGGGATATTTAAAATTTGCGACAGTAGAAAATTATTTTTTGAATAATTTACTATATAAAAGGCAATCCCTGGCGTAATTAAAATTTGCGACAGTTGAAAATTATTTTTTGAATAATTTACTATAGAAAAGGCAATCCCTGGCGCAATTAAAATTTGCGACAGTAGAAATTTATTTTTTGAATAATTTACTATAGAAAAGGCAATCCCTGGCGTAATTAAAATTTGCGACAGTAGAAAATTATTTTTTGAATAATTTAATATAGAAAAGGCTATCCCTGGGATATTTAAAATTTGCGACAGTAGAAAATTATTTTTTGAATAATTTACTATAGAAAAGGCAATCCCTGGGATATTTAAAATTTGCGAGAGTAGAAAATTATTTTTTGAATAATTTACTATAGAAAAGGCAATCCCTGGCGTAATTAAAATTTGCGACAGTAGAAAATTATTTTTTTAATAATTTACTATAGAAAATGCAATCCCTGGCGCAATTAAAATTTGCGACAGTATAAAATTATTTTTTGAATAATTTACTATAGAAAAGGCAATCCCAGGCGCAATTAAAATTTGCGACAGTATAAAATTATTTTTTGAATAATTTACTATTGAAAAGGCAATCCCTGGCGCACTTAAAATTTGCGACAGTAAAAAATTATTTTTTGAATAATTTACTATAGAAAAGGCAATCCCTGGCGTAATTAAAATTTGCGACAGTAAAAAATTATTTTTTGAATAATTTACTATAGAAAAGGCAATCCCTGGCGTAATTAAAATTTGCGACAGTAAAAAATTATTTTTTGAATAATTTACTATAGAAAAGGCAATCCCTGGCGTAATTAAAATTTGCGACAGTATAAAATTATATTTTGAATAATTTACTATAGAAATGGCAATCCCTGGCGCACTTAAAATTTGCGACAGTAAAAAATTATTTTTTGAATAATTTACTATAGAAAATGCAATCCTTGGCGCAATTAAAATTTGCGACAGTATAAAATTATTTTTTGAATAATTTACTATAGAAAAGGCAATCCCTGGCGTAATTAAAATTTGCGACAGTAGAAAATTATTTTTTGCAAAATTTACTATAGAAAAGGCAATCCCTGGCGCACTCAAAATTTGCGACAGTAAAAAATTATTTTTTGAATAATTGACTATAGAAAAGGCAATCCCTGGCGCAATTAAAACTTGCGATAGTAAAAAATTATTTTTTGAATAATTTACTGTAGAAAAGGCAATCCCTGGCGCAATTAAAATTTGCGACAGTATAAAATTATTTTTTGAATAATTTACTATAGACAAGGCAATCCCTGGCGTAATTAAAATTTGCGACATTTGAAAATTATTTTTTTGAATAATTTACTATAGAAAAGGCAATCCCTGGCGTAATTAAAATTTGCGACAGTAGAAAATTATTTTTTTAGTAATTTACTATAGAAAAGGCAATCCCTGGCGTAATTAAAATTTGCGACAGTATAAAATTATTTTTTGAATAATTTACTATAGAAAAGGCAATCCCTGGCGTAATTAAAATTTGCGACAGTTGAAAATTATTTTTTGAATAATTTACTATAGAAAAGGCAATCCCTGGCGCAATTAAAATTTGCGACAGTAGAAAATTATTTTTTGAATAATTTACTATAGAAAAGGCAATCCCTGGCGTAATTAAAATTTGCGACAGTATAAAATTATTTTTTGAATAATTTACTATAGAAAAGGCAATCCCTGGCGTAATTAAAATTTGCGACAGTAGAAAATTATTTTTTGAATAATTTACTATAGAAAAGGCAATCCCTGGCGCAATTAAAATTTGCGACAGTAAAAAATTATTTTTTGAATAATTTACTATAGAAAAGGCAATCCCTGGCGCAATTAAAATTTGCGACAGTTGAAAATTATTTTTTGAATAATTTACTATAGAAAAGGCAATCCCTGGCGCAATTACAATTTGCGACAGTAGAAAATTATTTTTTGAATAATTTACTATAGAAAAGGCAATCCCTGGCGCAATTAAAATTTGCGACAGTATAAAATTATTTTTTGAATAATTTACTATAGAAAAGGCAAACCCTGGCGTAATTAAAATTTGCGACAGTAAAAAATTATTTTTTGAATAATTTACTATAGAAAAGGTAATCCCTGGCGTAATTAAAATTTGCGACAGTTGAAAATTATTTTTTGAATAATTTACTATAGAAAAGGCAATCCCTGGCGTAATTAAAATTTGCGACAGTTGAAAATTATTTTTTGAATAATTTACTATAGAAAAGGCAATTCCTGGGATATTTAAAATTTGCGACAGTAAAAAATTATTTTTTGAATAATTTACTATAGAAAAGGCAATCCCTGGCGTAATTACAATTTGCGACAGTAAAAAATAATTTTTTGAATAATTTACTATAGAAAAGGCAATCCCTGGCGCAATTAAAATTTGCGACAGTTGAAAATTATTTTTTGAATAATTTACTATAGAAAGGGCAATCCCTGGCGCAATTAAAATTTGCGACAGTAGAAAATTATTTTTTGAATAATTTACTATAGAAAAGGCAATCCCTGGCGTAATTAAAATTTGCGACAGTATAAAATTATCTTATGAATAATTTACTATAGAAAAGGCAATCCCTGGCGTAATTAAAATTTGCGACAGTAGAAAATTATTTTTTGAATAATTTACTATAGAAAAGGCAATCCCTGGCGTAATTAAAATTTGCGACAGTAAAAAATTATTTTTTGAATAATTTACTATAGAAAAGGCAATCCTTGGCGTAATTAAAATTTGCGACAGTATAAAATTATTTTTTGAATAATTTACTATAGAAAAGGCAATCCCTGGCGCACTTAAAATTTGCGACAGTATAAAATTATTTTTTGAATAATTTACTATAGAAAAGGCAATCCCTGGCGTAATTAAAATTTGCGACAGTATAAAATTATTTTTTGAATAATTTACTATAGAAAAGGCAATCCCTGGCGCACTTAAATTTTGCGACAGTAGAAAATTATTTTTTGAATAATTTACTATAGAAAAGGCAATCCCTGGCGTAATTAAAATTTGCCACAGTATAAAATTATTTTTTGAATAATTTACTATAGAAAAGGCAATCCCTGGCGTAATTAAAATTTGCGACAGTAAAAAATTATTTTTTTAATAATTTACTATAGAAAAGGCAATCTCTGGCGCACTTAAAATTTGCGACAGTAAAAAATTATTTTTTGAATAATTTACTATAGAAAAGGCAATCCCTGGCGCAATTAAAATTTGCGACAGTATAAAATTATTTTTTGAATAATTTACTATAGAAAAGGCAATCCCTGGCGCAATTAAAATTTGCGACAGTATAAAATTATTTTTTGAAAAATTTACTATAGAAAAGGCAATCCCTGGCGTAATTAAAATTTGCGACAGTATAAAATTATTTTTTGAATAATTTACTATAGAAAAGGCAATCCCTGGTGCACATAAAATTTGCGACAGTATAAAATTATTTTTTGAATAATTTACTATAGAAAAGGCAATCCCTGGCGTAACTAAAATTTGCGACAGTAGAAAATTATTTTTTGAATAATTTACTATAGAAAAGGCAATCCCTGGCGTATTTAAAATTTGCGACAGTTGAAAATTATTTTTTGAATAATTTACTATAGAAAAGGCAATCCCTGGCGTAATTAAAATTTGCGACAGTAGAAAATTATTTTTTGAATAATTTACTATAGAAAAGGCAATCCCTGTCGTAATTAAAATTTGCGACCGTAAAAAATTATTTTTTGAATAATTTACTATAGAAAAGGCAATCCCTGGCGTAATTAAAATTTGCGACAGTAGAAAATTATTTTTTGAATAATTTACTATAGAAAAGGCAATCCCTGGCGTAATTAAAATTTGCGACAGTAGAAAATTATTTTTTGAATAATTTAATATAGAAAAGGCTATCCCTGGGATATTTAAAATTTGCGACAGTAGAAAATTATTTTTTGAATAATTTACTATAGAAAAGGCAATCCCTGGGATATTTAAAATTTGCGAGAGTAGAAAATTATTTTTTGAATAATTTACTATAGAAAAGGCAATCCCTGGCGTAATTAAAATTTGCGACAGTAGAAAATTATTTTTTTAATAATTTACTATAGAAAATGCAATCCCTGGCGCAATTAAAATTTGCGACAGTATAAAATTATTTTTTGAATAATTTACTATAGAAAAGGCAATCCCAGGCGTAATTAAAATTTGCGACAGTATAAAATTATTTTTTGAATAATTTACTATTGAAAAGGCAATCCCTGGCGCACTTAAAATTTGCGACAGTAAAAAATTATTTTTTGAATAATTTACTATAGAAAAGGCAATCCCTGGCGTAATTAAAATTTGCGACAGTAAAAAATTATTTTTTGAATAATTTACTATAGAAAAGGCAATCCCTGGCGTAATTAAAATTTGCGACAGTAAAAAATTATTTTTTGAATAATTTACTATAGAAAAGGCAATCCCTGGCGTAATTAAAATTTGCGACAGTATGAAATTATATTTTGAATAATTTACTATAGAAATGGCAATCCCTGGCGCACTTAAAATTTGCGACAATAAAAAATTATTTTTTGAATAATTTACTATAGAAAATGCAATCCCTGGCGCAATTAAAATTTGCGACAGTATAAAATTATTTTTTGAATAATTTTCTATAGAAAAGGCAATCCCTGGCGTAATTAAAATTTGCGACAGTAGAAAATTATTTTTTGCAAAATTTACTATAGAAAAGGCAATCCCTGGCGCACTCAAAATTTGCGACAGTAAAAAATTATTTTTTGAATAATTTACTATAGAAAAGGCAATCCCTGGCGCAATTAAAACTTGCGATAGTAAAAAATTATTTTTTGAATAATTTACTGTAGAAAAGGCAATCCCTGGCGCAATTAAAATTTGCGACAGTATAAAATTATTTTTTGAATAATTTACTATAGACAAGGCAATCCCTGGCGTAATTAAAATTTGCGACATTTGAAAATTATTTTTTGAATAATTTACTATAGAAAAGGCAATCCCTGGCGTAATTAAAATTTGCGACAGTAGAAAATTATTTTTTGAGTAATTTACTATAGAAAAGGCAATCCCTGGCGTAATTAAAATTTGCGACAGTATAAAATTATTTTTTGAATAATTTACTATAGAAAAGGCAATCCCTGGCGTAATTAAAATTTGCGACAGTTGAAAATTATTTTTTGAATAATTTACTATAGAAAAGGCAATCCCTGGCGCAATTAAAATTTGCGACAGTAGAAAATTATTTTTTGAATAATTTACTATAGAAAAGGCAATCCCTGGCGTAATTAAAATTTGCGACAGTATAAAATTATTTTTTGAATAATTTACTATAGAAAAGGCAATCCCTGGCGTAATTAAAATTTGCGACAGTAGAAAATTATTTTTTGAATAATTTACTATAGAAAAGGCAATCCCTGGCGCAATTAAAATTTGCGACAGTAAAAAATTATTTTTTGAATAATTTACTATAGAAAAGGCAATCCCTGGCGCAATTAAAATTAGCGACAGTTGAAAATTATTTTTTGAATAATTTACTATAGAAAAGGCAATCCCTGGCGCAATTACAATTTGCGACAGTAGAAAATTATTTTTTGAATAATTTACTATAGAAAAGGCAATCCCTGGCGCAATTAAAATTTGCGACAGTATAAAATTATTTTTTGAATAATTTACTATAGAAAAGGCAATCCCTGGCGTAATTAAAATTTGCGACAGTAAAAAATTATTTTTTGAATAATTTACTATAGAAAAGGTAATCCCTGGCGTAATTAAAATTTGCGACAGTTGAAAATTATTTTTTGAATAATTTACTATAGAAAAGGCAATCCCTGGCGTAATTAAAATTTGCGACAGTTGAAAATTATTTTTTGAATAATTTACTATAGAAAAGGCAATTCCTGGGATATTTAAAATTTGCGACAGTAAAAAATTATTTTTTGAATAATTTACTATAGAAAAGGCAATCCCTGGCGTAATTACAATTTGCGACAGTAAAAAATAATTTTTTGAATAATTTACTATAGAAAAGGCAATCCCTGGCGCAATTAAAATTTGCGACAGTTGAAAATTATTTTTTGAATAATTTACTATAGAAAGGGCAATCCCTGGCGCAATTAAAATTTGCGACAGTAGAAAATTATTTTTTGAATAATTTACTATAGAAAAGGCAATCCCTGGCGTAATTAAAATTTGCGACAGTATAAAATTATCTTATGAATAATTTACTATAGAAAAGGCAATCCCTGGCGTAATTAAAATTTGCGACAGTAGAAAATTATTTTTTGAATAATTTACTATAGAAAAGGCAATCCCTGGCGTAATTAAAATTTGCGACAGTAAAAAATTATTTTTTGAATAATTTACTATAGAAAAGGCAATCCTTGGCGTAATTAAAATTTGCGACAGTATAAAATTATTTTTTGAATAATTTACTATAGAAAAGGCAATCCCTGGCGCACTTAAAATTTGCGACAGTATAAAATTATTTTTTGAATAATTTACTATAGAAAAGGCAATCCCTGGCGTAATTAAAATTTGCGACAGTATAAAATTATTTTTTGAATAATTTACTATAGAAAAGGCAATCCCTGGCGCACTTAAATTTTGCGACAGTAGAAAATTATTTTTTGAATAATTTACTATAGAAAAGGCAATCCCTGGCGTAATTAAAATTTGCCACAGTATAAAATTATTTTTTGAATAATTTACTATAGAAAAGGCAATCCCTGGCGTAATTAAAATTTGCGACAGTAAAAAATTATTTTTTGAATAATTTACTATAGAAAAGGCAATCCCTGGCGCACTTAAAATTTGCGACAGTAAAAAATTATTTTTTGAATAATTTACTATAGAAAAGGCAATCCCTGGCGCAATTAAAATTTGCGACAGTATAAAATTATTTTTTGAATAATTTACTATAGAAAAGGCAATCCCTGGCGCAATTAAAATTTGCGACAGTATAAAATTATTTTTTGAAAAATTTACTATAGAAAAGGCAATCCCTGGCGTAATTAAAATTTGCGACAGTATAAAATTATTTTTTGAATAATTTACTATAGAAAAGGCAATCCCTGGTGCACGTAAAATTTGCGACAGTATAAAATTATTTTTTGAATAATTTACTATAGAAAAGGCAATCCCTGGCGTAACTAAAATTTGCGACAGTAGAAAATTATTTTTTGAATAATTTACTATAGAAAAGGCAATCCCTGGCGTATTTAAAATTTGCGACAGTTGAAAATTATTTTTTGAATAATTTACTATAGAAAAGGCAATCCCTGCGTAATTAAAATTTGCGACAGTAGAAAATTATTTTTTGAATAATTTACTATAGAAAAGGCAATCCCTGTCGTAATTAAAATTTGCGACCGTAAAAAATTATTTTTTGAATAATTTACTATAGAAAAGGCAATCCCTGGCGTAATTAAAATTTGCGACAGTAGAAAATTATTTTTTGAATAATTTACTATAGAAAAGGCAATCCCTGGCGCAATTAAAATTTGCGATAATAGAAAATTATTTTTTGGATAATTTACTATAGAAAAGGCAATCCCTGGCGTAATTAAAATTTGCGACAGTAAAAAATTATTTTTTGAATAATTTACTATAGAAAAGGCAATCCCTGGGATATTTAAAATTTGCGACAGTAAAAAATTATTTTTTGAATAATTTACTATAGAAAAGGCAATCCCTGGCGTGATTAAAATTTGCGACAGTAGAAAATTATTTTTTGAATAATTTACTATAGAAAAGGCAATCTCTGGCGTATTTAAAATTTGCGACAGTATAAAATTAATTTTTGAAAAATTTACTATATAAAAGGCAATCCCTGGCGCACTTAAAATTTGCGACAGTATAAAATTATTTTTTGAATAACTTACTATAGAAAAGGCAATCCCTGGCGTAATTAAAATTTGCGACAGTAGAAAATTATTTTTTGAATAATTTACTATAGAAAAGGCAATACCTGGCGCATTTAAAATTTGCGACAGTTGAAAATTATTTTTTGAATAATTTACTATAGAAAAGGCAATCCCTGGCGTATTTAAAATTTGCGACAGTAGAAAATTATTTTTTGAACAATTTACTATAGAAAAGGCAATCCCTGGCGTAATTAAAATTTGCGACAGTAAAAAATTATTTTTTGAATAATTTACTATAGAAAAGGCAATCCCTGGCGTAATTAAAATTTGCGACAGTAGAAAATTATTTTTTGAATAATTTACTATAGAAAAGGCAATCCCTGGCGCAATTAAAATTTGCGACAGTAGAAAATTATTTTTTGAATAATTTACTATAGAAAAGGCAATCCCTGGCGTAATTAAAATTTGCGACAGTAAAAAATTATTTTTTGAATAATTTACTATAGAAAAGGCAATCACAGGGATATTTAAAATTTGCGACAGTAAAAAATTATTTTTTGAATAATTTACTATAGAAAAGGCAATCCCTGGCGCAATTCAAATTTGCGACAGTAGAAAATTATTTTTTGAATAATTTACTATAGAAAAGGCAATCCCTGGCGCAATTCAAATTTGCGACAGTAGAAAATTATTTTTTGAATAATTTACTATAGAAAAGGCAATACCTGGCGTAATTAAAATTTGCGACAGTAAAAAATTATTTTTTGAATAATTTACTATAGAAAAGGCAATCCCTGGGATATTTAAAATTTGCGACAGTAGAAAATTATTTTTTGAATAATTTACTATAGAAAAGGCAATCCCAGGGATATTTAAAATTTGCGACAGTAAAAAATTATTTTTTGAATAATTTACTATAGAAAAGGCAATCCCTGGCGCAATTCAAATTTGCGACAGTAGAAAATTATTTTTTGAATAATTTACTATAGAAAAGGCAATCCCTGGCGCAATTCAAATTTTCGACAGTAGAAAATTATTTTTTGAATAATTTACTATAGAAAAGGCAATCCCTGGCGCAATTCAAATTTGCGACAGTAAAAAATTATTTTTTGAATAATTTACTATAGAAAAGGCAATCCCTGGCGTAATTAAAATTTGCGACAGTAGAAAATTATTTTTTGAATAATTTACTATAGAAAAGGCAATCCCTGGCGCAATTAAAATTTGCGACAGTAAAAAATTATTTTTTGAATAATTTACTATAGAAAAGGCAATCCCTGGCGCAATTCAAATTTGCGACAGTAAAAAATTATTTTTTGAATAATTTACTATAGAAAAGGCAATCCCTGGCGTAATTAAAATTTGCGACAGTAGAAAATTATTTTTTGGATAATTTACTATAGAAAAGGCAATCCCTAGCGTAATTAAAATTTGCGACAGTAAAAAATTATTTTTTGAATAATTTACTATAGAAAAGGCAATCCCTGGGTTATTTAAAATTTGCGACAGTAAAAAATTATTTTTTGAATAATTTACTATAGAAAAGGCAATCCCTGGCGTGATTAAAATTTGCGACAGTAGAAAATTATTTTTGAATAATTTACTATAGAAAAGGCAATCACTGGCGCACTTAAATTTTGCGACAGTAAAAAATTATGTTTTGAATAATTTACTATAGAAAAGGCAATATCTGGCGTAATTAAAATTTGCGACAGTAGAAAATTATTTTTTGAATAATTTACTATAGAAAAGGCAATCCCTGGCGCAATTAAAATTTGCGACAGTAGAAAATTATTTTTTGAATAATTTACTATAGAAAAGGCAATACTTGGCGTAATTAAAATTTGCGACAGTAGAAAATTATTTTTTGAATAATTTACTATAGAAAAGGCAATCCCTGGCGGATTTGAAATTTGCGACAGTAAAAAATTATTTTTTGAATTATTTACTATAGAAAAGGCAATCCCTGGCGTAATTAAAATTTGCGACAGTAGAAAAATTATTTTTTGAATAATTTACTATAGAAAAGGCAATCCCTGGCGTAATTAAAATTTGCGACAGTAAAAAATTATTTTTTGAATAATTTACTATAGAAAAGGCAATCCCTGGCGTATTTAAAATTTGCGACAGTAGAAAATTATTTTTTGAATAATTTACTATAGAAAAGGCAATCCCTGGCGTAATTAAAATTTGCGACAGTAAAAAATTATTTTTTGAGTAATTTACTATAGAAAAGGCAATCCCTGGCGTAATTAAAATTTGCGAAAGTAGAAAATTATTTTTTGAATAATTTACTATAGAAAAGGCAATCCCTGGCGCAATTCAAATTTGCGACAGTAGAAAATTATTTTTTGAATAATTTACTATAGAAAAGGCAATACCTGGCGTAATTAAAATTTGCGACAGTAAAAAATAATTTTTTGAATAATTTACTATAGAAAAGGCAATCCCTGGGATATTTAAAATTTGCGACAGTAAAAAATTATTTTTTGAATAATTTACTATAGAAAAGGCAATCCCTGGCGTAATTAAAATTTGGGACAGTAAAAAATTATTTTTTGAATAATTTACTATAGAAAAGGCAATCCCTGGCGTATTTAAAATTTGCGACAGTATAAAATTAATTTTTGAAAAATTTACTATATAAAAGGCAATCCCTGGCGTAATTAAAATTTGCGACAGTAGAAAATTATTTTTTGAATAATTTACTATAGAAAAGGCAATCCCTGGCGCAATTAAAATTTGCGACAGTATAAAATTATTTTTTGAAAAATTTACTATAGAAAAGGCAATCCCTGGCGTAATTAAAATTTGCGACAGTATAAAATTATTTTTTGAATAATTTACTATAGAAAAGGCAATCCCTGGTGCACATAAAATTTGCGACAGTATAAAATTATTTTTTGAATAATTTACTATAGAAAAGGCAATCCCTGGCGTAACTAAAATTTGCGACAGTAGAAAATTATTTTTTGAATAATTTACTATAGAAAAGGCAATCCCTGGCGTATTTAAAATTTGCGACAGTTGAAAATTATTTTTTGAATAATTTACTATAGAAAAGGCAATCCCTGGCGTAATTAAAATTTGCGACAGTAGAAAATTATTTTTTGAATAATTTACTATAGAAAAGGCAATCCCTGGGATATTTAAAATTTGCGACAGTAAAAAATTATTTTTTGAATAATTTACTATAGAAAAGGCAATCCCTGGCGTGATTAAAATTTGCGACAGTAGAAAATTATTTTTTGAATAATTTACTATAGAAAAGGCAATCTCTGGCGTATTTAAAATTTGCGACAGTATAAAATTAATTTTTGAAAAATTTACTATATAAAAGGCAATCCCTGGCGCACTTAAAATTTGCGACAGTATAAAATTATTTTTTGAATAACTTACTATAGAAAAGGCAATCCCTGGCGTAATTAAAATTTGCGACAGTAGAAAATTATTTTTTGAATAATTTACTATAGAAAAGGCAATACCTGGCACATTTAAAATTTGCGACAGTTGAAAATTATTTTTTGAATAATTTACTATAGAAAAGGCAATCCCTGGCGTATTTAAAATTTGCGACAGTAGAAAATTATTTTTTGAACAATTTACTATAGAAAAGGCAATCCCTGGCGTAATTAAAATTTGCGACAGTAAAAAATTATTTTTTGAATAATTTACTATAGAAAAGGCAATCCCTGGTGCACATAAAATTTGCGACAGTATAAAATTATTTTTTGAATAATTTACTATAGAAAAGGCAATCCCTGGCGTAACTAAAATTTGCGACAGTAGAAAATTATTTTTTGAATAATTTACTATAGAAAAGGCAATCCCTGGCGTATTTAAAATTTGCGACAGTTGAAAATTATTTTTTGAAAAATTTACTATAGATAAGGCAATCCCTGGCGTAATTAAAATTTGCGACAGTATAAAATTATTTTTTGAATAATTTACTATAGAAAAGGCAATCCCTGGTGCACATAAAATTTGCGACAGTATAAAATTATTTTTTGAATAATTTACTATAGAAAAGGCAATCCCTGGCGCACTTAAATTTTGCGACAGTAGAAAATTATTTTTTGAATAATTTACTATAGAAAAGGCAATCCCTGGCGTAATTAAAATTTGCCACAGTATAAAATTATTTTTTGAATAATTTACTATAGAAAAGGCAATCCCTGGCGTAATTAAAATTTGCGACAGTAAAAAATTATTTTTTGAATAATTTACTATAGAAAAGGCAATACCTGGCGCACTTAAAATTTGCGACAGTAAAAAATTATTTTTTGAATAATTTACTATAGAAAAGGCAATCCCTGGCGCAATTAAAATTTGCGACAGTATAAAATTATTTTTTGAATAATTTACTATAGAAAAGGCAATCCCTGGCGCAATTAAAATTTGCGACAGTATAAAATTATTTTTTGAAAAATTTACTATAGAAAAGGCAATCCCTGGCGTAATTAAAATTTGCGACAGTATAAAATTATTTTTTGAATAATTTACTATAGAAAAGGCAATCCCTGGTGCACATAAAATTTGCGACAGTATAAAATTATTTTTTGAATAATTTACTATAGAAAAGGCAATCCCTGGCGTAACTAAAATTTGCGACAGTAGAAAATTATTTTTTGAATAATTTACTATAGAAAAGGCAATCCCTGGCGTATTTAAAATTTGCGACAGTTGAAAATTATTTTTTGAATAATTTACTATAGAAAAGGCAATCCCTGGCGTAATTAAAATTTGCGACAGTAGAAAATTATTTTTTGAATAATTTACTATAGAAAAGGCAATCCCTGTCGTAATTAAAATTTGCGACCGTAAAAAATTATTTTTTGAATAATTTACTATAGAAAAGGCAATCCCTGGCGTAATTAAAATTTGCGACAGTAGAAAATTATTTTTTGAATAATTTACTATAGAAAAGGCAATCCCTGGCGCAATTAAAATTTGCGATAATAGAAAATTATTTTTTGGATAATTTACTATAGAAAAGGCAATCCCTGGCGTAATTAAAATTTGCGACAGTAAAAAATTATTTTTTGAATAATTTACTATAGAAAAGGCAATCCCTGGGATATTTAAAATTTGCGACAGTAAAAAATTATTTTTTGAATAATTTACTATAGAAAAGGCAATCCCTGGCGTGATTAAAATTTGCGACAGTAGAAAATTATTTTTTGAATAATTTACTATAGAAAAGGCAATCTCTGGCGTATTTAAAATTTGCGACAGTATAAAATTAATTTTTGAAAAATTTACTATATAAAAGGCAATCCCTGGCGCACTTAAAATTTGCGACAGTATAAAATTATTTTTTGAATAACTTACTATAGAAAAGGCAATCCCTGGCGTAATTAAAATTTGCGACAGTAGAAAATTATTTTTTGAATAATTTACTATAGAAAAGGCAATACCTGGCGCATTTAAAATTTGCGACAGTTGAAAATTATTTTTTGAATAATTTACTATAGAAAAGGCAATCCCTGGCGTATTTAAAATTTGCGACAGTAGAAAATTATTTTTTGAACAATTTACTATAGAAAAGGCAATCCCTGGCGTAATTAAAATTTGCGACAGTAAAAAATTATTTTTTGAATAATTTACTATAGAAAAGGCAATCCCTGGCGTAATTAAAATTTGCGACAGTAGAAAATTATTTTTTGAATAATTTACTATAGAAAAGGCAATCCCTGGCGCAATTAAAATTTGCGACAGTAGAAAATTATTTTTTGAATAATTTACTATAGAAAAGGCAATCCCTGGCGTAATTAAAATTTGCGACAGTAAAAAATTATTTTTTGAATAATTTACTATAGAAATGGCAATCCCAGGGATATTTAAAATTTGCGACAGTAAAAAATTATTTTTTGAATAATTTACTATAGAAAAGGCAATCCCTGGCGTAATTAAAATTTGCGACAGTAAAAAATTATTTTTTGCAAAATTTACTATAGAAAAGGCAATCACTGGCGCACTTAAATTTTGCGACAGTAAAAAATTATGTTTTGAATAATTTACTATAGAAAAGGCAATATCTGGCGTAATTAAAATTTGCGACAGTAGAAAATTATTTTTTGAATAATTTACTATAGAAAAGGCAATCCCTGGCGCAATTAAAATTTGCGACAGTAGAAAATTATTTTTTGAATAATTTACTATAGAAAAGGCAATACTTGGCGTAATTAAAATTTGCGACAGTATAAAATTATTTTTTGAATAATTTACTATAGAAAAGGCAATCCCTGGTGCACATAAAATTTGCGACAGTATAAAATTATTTTTTGAATAATTTACTATAGAAAAGGCAATCCCTGGCGTAACTAAAATTTGCGACAGTAGAAAATTATTTTTTGAATAATTTACTATAGAAAAGGCAATCCCTGGCGTATTTAAAATTTGCGACAGTTGAAAATTATTTTTTGAATAATTTACTATAGAAAAGGCAATCCCTGGCGTAATTAAAATTTGCGACAGTAGAAAATTATTTTTTGAATAATTTACTATAGAAAAGGCAATCCCTGGCGTAATTAAAATTTGCGACAGTAGAAAATTATTTTTTGAATAATTTACTATAGAAAAGGCAATCCCTGTCGTAATTAAAATTTGCGACCGTAAAAAATTATTTTTTGAATAATTTACTATAGAAAAGGCAATCCCTGGCGTAATTAAAATTTGCGACAGTAGAAAATTATTTTTTGAATAATTTACTATAGAAAAGGCAATCCCTGGCGCAATTAAAATTTGCGATAATAGAAAATTATTTTTTGAATAATTTACTATAGAAAAGGCAATCCCTGGCGCAATTAAAATTTGCGATAATAGAAAATTATTTTTTGGATAATTTACTATAGAAAAGGCAATCCCTGGCGTAATTAAAATTTGCGACAGTAAAAAATTATTTTTTGAATAATTTACTATAGAAAAGGCAATCCCTGGGATATTTAAAATTTGCGACAGTAAAAAATTATTTTTTGAATAATTTACTATAGAAAAGGCAATCCCTGGCGTGATTAAAATTTGCGACAGTAGAAAATTATTTTTTGAATAATTTACTATAGAAAAGGCAATCTCTGGCGTATTTAAAATTTGCGACAGTATAAAATTAATTTTTGAAAAATTTACTATATAAAAGGCAATCCCTGGCGCACTTAAAATTTGCGACAGTATAAAATTATTTTTTGAATAACTTACTATAGAAAAGGCAATCCCTGGCGTAATTAAAATTTGCGACAGTAGAAAATTATTTTTTGAATAATTTACTATAGAAAAGGCAATACCTGGCGCATTTAAAATTTGCGACAGTTGAAAATTATTTTTTGAATAATTTACTATAGAAAAGGCAATCCCTGGCGTATTTAAAATTTGCGACAGTAGAAAATTATTTTTTGAACAATTTACTATAGAAAAGGCAATCCCTGGCGTAATTAAAATTTGCGACAGTAAAAAATTATTTTTTGAATAATTTACTATAGAAAAGGCAATCCCTGGCGTAATTAAAATTTGCGACAGTAGAAAATTATTTTTTGAATAATTTACTATAGAAAAGGCAATCCCTGGCGCAATTAAAATTTGCGACAGTAGAAAATTATTTTTTGAATAATTTACTATAGAAAAGGCAATCCCTGGCGTAATTAAAATTTGCGACAGTAAAAAATTATTTTTTGAATAATTTACTATAGAAAAGGCAATCCCAGGGATATTTAAAATTTGCGACAGTAAAAAATTATTTTTTGAATAATTTACTATAGAAAAGGCAATCCCTGGCGTAATTAAAATTTGCGACAGTAAAAAATTATTTTTTGCAAAATTTACTATAGAAAAGGCAATCACTGGCGCACTTAAATTTTGCGACAGTAAAAAATTATGTTTTGAATAATTTACTATAGAAAAGGCAATATCTGGCGTAATTAAAATTTGCGACAGTAGAAAATTATTTTTTGAATAATTTACTATAGAAAAGGCAATCCCTGGCGCAATTAAAATTTGCGACAGTAGAAAATTATTTTTTGAATAATTTACTATAGAAAAGGCAATACTTGGCGTAATTAAAATTTGCGACAGTATAAAATTATTTTTTGAATAATTTACTATAGAAAAGGCAATCCCTGGTGCACATAAAATTTGCGACAGTATAAAATTATTTTTTGAATAATTTACTATAGAAAAGGCAATCCCTGGCGTAACTAAAATTTGCGACAGTAGAAAATTATTTTTTGAATAATTTACTATAGAAAAGGCAATCCCTGGCGTATTTAAAATTTGCGACAGTTGAAAATTATTTTTTGAATAATTTACTATAGAAAAGGCAATCCCTGGCGTAATTAAAATTTGCGACAGTAGAAAATTATTTTTTGAATAATTTACTATAGAAAAGGCAATCCCTGGGATATTTAAAATTTGCGACAGTAAAAAATTATTTTTTGAATAATTTACTATAGAAAAGGCAATCCCTGGCGTGATTAAAATTTGCGACAGTAGAAAATTATTTTTTGAATAATTTACTATATAAAAGGCAATCCCTGGCGTAATTAAAATTTGCGACAGTAGAAAATTATTTTTTGAATAATTTACTATAGAAAAGGCAATCCCTGGCGCAATTAAAATTTGCGACAGTATAAAATTATTTTTTGAAAAATTTACTATAGAAAAGGCAATCCCTGGCGTAATTAAAATTTGCGACAGTATAAAACTATTTTTTGAATAATTTGCTATAGAAAAGGCAATTCCTGGTGCACATAAAATTTGCGACAGTATAAAATTATTTTTTGAATAATTTACTATAGAAAAGGCAATCCCTGGCGTAACTAAAATTTGCGACAGTAGAAAATTATTTTTTGAATAATTTACTATAGAAAAGGCAATCCCTGGCGTATTTAAAATTTGCGACAGTTGAAAATTATTTTTTGAATAATTTACTATAGAAAAGGCAATCCCTGGCGTGATTAAAATTTGCGACAGTAGAAAATTATTTTTTGAATAATTTACTATAGAAAAGGCAATCCCTGGGATATTTAAAATTTGCGACAGTAAAAAATTATTTTTTGAATAATTTACTATAGAAAAGGCAATCCCTGGCGTGATTAAAATTTGCGACAGTAGAAAATTATTTTTTGAATAATTTACTATAGAAAAGGCAATCTCTGGCGTATTTAAAATTTGCGACAGTATAAAATTAATTTTTGAAAAATTTACTATATAAAAGGCAATCCCTGGCGCACTTAAAATTTGCGACAGTATAAAATTATTTTTTGAATAACTTACTATAGAAAAGGCAATCCCTGGCGTAATTAAAATTTGCGACAGTAGAAAATTATTTTTTGAATAATTTACTATAGAAAAGGCAATACCTGGCGCATTTAAAATTTGCGACAGTTGAAAATTATTTTTTGAATAATTTACTATAGAAAAGGCAATCCCTGGCGTATTTAAAATTTGCGACAGTAGAAAATTATTTTTTGAACAATTTACTATAGAAAAGGCAATCCCTGGCGTAATTAAAATTTGCGACAGTAAAAAATTATTTTTTGAATAATTTACTATAGAAAAGGCAATCCCTGGTGCACATAAAATTTGCGACAGTATAAAATTATTTTTTGAATAATTTACTATAGAAAAGGCAATCCCTGGCGTAACTAAAATTTGCGGCAGTAGAAAATTATTTTTTGAATAATTTACTATAGAAAAGGCAATCCCTGGCGTATTTAAAATTTGCGACAGTTGAAAATTATTTTTTGAAAAATTTACTATAGAAAAGGCAATCCCTGGCGTAATTAAAATTTGCGACAGTATAAAATTATTTTTTGAATAATTTACTATAGAAAAGGCAATCCCTGGTGCACATAAAATTTGCGACAGTATAAAATTATTTTTTGAATAATTTACTATAGAAAAGGCAATCCCTGGCGTAACTAAAATTTGCGACAGTAGAAAATTATTTTTTGAATAATTTACTATAGAAAAGGCAATCCCTGGCGTATTTAAAATTTGCGACAGTTGAAAATTATTTTTTGAATAATTTACTATAGAAAAGGCAATCCCTGGCGTAATTAAAATTTGCGACAGTAGAAAATTATTTTTTGAATAATTTACTATAGAAAAGGCAATCCCTGTCGTAATTAAAATTTGCGACCGTAAAAAATTATTTTTTGAATAATTTACTATAGAAAAGGCAATCCCTGGCGTAATTAAAATTTGCGACAGTAGAAAATTATTTTTTGAATAATTTACTATAGAAAAGGCAATACTTGGCGTAATTAAAATTTGCGATAATAGAAAATTATTTTTTGAATAATTTACTATAGAAAAGGCAATCCCTGGCGGATTTGAAATTTGCGACAGTAAAAAATTATTTTTTGAATTATTTACTATAGAAAATGCAATCCCTGGCGTAATTAAAATTTGCGACAGTAGAAAATTATTTTTTGAATAATTTACTATAGAAAAGGCAATCCCTGGCGTAATTAAAATTTGCGACAGTAAAAAATTATTTTTTGAATAATTTACTATAGAAAAGGCAATCCCTGGCGGATTTGAAATTTGCGACAGTAAAAAATTATTTTTTGAATTATTTACTATAGAAAAGGCAATCCCTGGCGTAATTAAAATTTGCGACAGTAGAAAATTATTTTTTGAATAATTTACTATAGAAAAGGCAATCCCTGGCGTAATTAAAATTTGCGACAGTAAAAAATTATTTTTTGAATAATTTACTATAGAAAAGGCAATCCCTGGCGTATTTAAAATTTGCGACAGTAGAAAATTATTTTTTGAATAATTTACTATAGAAAAGGCAATCCCTGGCGTAATTAAAATTTGCGACAGTAAAAAATTATTTTTTGAATAATTTACTATAGAAAAGGCAATCCCTGGCGTAATTAAAATTTGCGAAAGTAGAAAATTATTTTTTGAATAATTTACTATAGAAAAGGCAATCCCTGGCGCAATTCAAATTTGCGACAGTAGAAAATTATTTTTTGAATAATTTACTATAGAAAAGGCAATACCTGGCGTAATTAAAATTTGCGACAGTAAAAAATAATTTTTTGAATAATTTACTATAGAAAAGGCAATCCCTGGGATATTTAAAATTTGCGACAGTAAAAAATTATTTTTTGAATAATTTACTATAGAAAAGGCAATCCCTGGCGTAATTAAAATTTGGGACAGTAAAAAATTATTTTTTGAATAATTTACTATAGAAAAGGCAATCCCTGGCGTATTTAAAATTTGCGACAGTATAAAATTAATTTTTGAAAAATTTACTATATAAAAGGCAATCCCTGGCGTAATTAAAATTTGCGACAGTAGAAAATTATTTTTTGAATAATTTACTATAGAAAAGGCAATCCCTGGCGCAATTAAAATTTGCGACAGTAAAAAATTATTTTTTGAATAATTTACTATAGAAAAGGCAATCCCTGGCGTAATTAAAATTTGCGACAGTCGAAAATTATTTTTTGAATAATTTACTATAGAAAAGGCAATCCCTGGCGCAATTAAAATTTACGACAATAGAAAATTATTTTTTGAATAATTTACTATAGAAAAGGCAATCCCTGGCGTAATTAAAATTTGCGACAGTAGAAAATTATTTTTTGAATAATTTACTATACAAAAGGCAATCCCTGGCGGATTTGAAATTTGCGACAGTAAAAAATTATTTTTTGAATAATTTACTATAGAAAAGGCAATCCCTGGCGTAATTAAAATTTGCGACAATAGAAAATTATTTTTTGAATAATTTACGATAGAAAAGGCAATCCCTGGCGTAATTAAAATTTGCGACAGTAAAAGTTATTTTTTGAATAATTTACTATAGAAAAGGCAATCCCTGGCGTAATTAAAATTTGCGACCGTATAAAATTATTTTTTGAATAATTTACTATAGAAAAGGCAATCCCTGGCGCACTTAAAATTTGCGACAGTAAAAAATTATTTTTTGAATAATTTACTATAGAAAAGGCAATCCCTGGCGCACTTAAAATTTGCGACAGTATAAAATTATTTTTTGAATAATTTACTATAGAAAAGGCAATCCCTGGCGTAATTAAAATTTGCGACAGTAGAAAATTATTTTTTGAATAATTTACAATAGAAAAGGCAATCCCTGGCGTATTTGAAATTTGCGATAGTATAAAATTAATTTTTGAAAAATTTACTATATAAAAGGCAATCCCTGGCGTAATTAAAATTTGCGACAGTAGAAAATTATTTTTTGAATAATTTACTGTAGAAAAGGCAATCGCTGGCGCAATTAAAATTTGCGACAGTATAAAATTATTTTTTGAATAATTTACTATAGAAAAGGCAATCCCTGGCGCAATTAAAACTTGCGATAGTATAAAATTATTTTTTGAAAAATTTACTATAGAAAAGGCAATCCCTGGCGTAATTAAAATTTGCGACAGTTGAAAATTATTTTTTGAATAATTTACTATAGAAAAGGCAATCCCTGGCGTAATTAAAATTTGCGACAGTTGAAAATAATTTTTTGAATAATTTACTATAGAAAAGGCAATCCCTGGGATATTTAAAATTTGCGACAGTAAAAAATTATTTTTTGAATAATTTACTATAGAAAAGGCAATCCCTGGCGTAATTTAAATTTGCGACAGTAAGAAATTATTTTTTGAATAATTTACTATAGAAAAGGCAGTCCCTGGCGCAATTAAAATTTGCGACAGTTGAAAATTATTTTTTGAATAATTTACTATAGAAAAGGCAATCCCTGGCGCAATTAAAATTTGCGACAGTAGAAAATTATTTTTTGAATAATTTACTATAGAAAAGGCAATCCCTGGCGAAATTAAAATTTGCGACAGTTGAAAATTATTTTTTGAATAATTTACTATAGAAAATGCAATCCCTGGCGTAATTAATATTTGCGACAGTAGAAAATTATTTTTTGAATAATTTACTATAGAAAAGGCAATGCCTGGCGCAATTAAAATTTGCGACAGTAGAAAATTATTTTTTGAATAATTTACTATAGAAAAGGCAATCCCTGGCGTAATTAAAATTTGCGACAATAGAAAATTATTTTTTGAATAATTTACGATAGAAAAGGCAATCCCTGGCGTAATTAAAATTTGCGACAGTAAAAGTTATTTTTTGAATAATTTACTATAGAAAAGGCAATCCCTGGCGTAATTAAAATTTGCGACCGTATAAAATTATTTTTTGAATAATTTACTATAGAAAAGGCAATCCCTGGCGCACTTAAAATTTGCGACAGTAAAAAATTATTTTTT
Organism: Dioctria linearis; assembly: GCA_963930735.1. Lineage (NCBI taxonomy): Eukaryota > Metazoa > Arthropoda > Insecta > Diptera > Asilidae > Dioctria > Dioctria linearis. The sequence goes on along the minus strand of CAWVNZ010000864.1, from coordinate 38,402 downwards.
GAATAATTTACTATAGAAAAGGCAATCCCTGGCGCACTTAAAATTTGCGACAGTATAAAATTATTTTTTGAATAATTTACTATAGAAAAGGCAATCCCTGGCGTAAGTAAAATTTGCGACAGTAGAAAATTATTTTTTGAATAATTTACAATAGAAAAGGCAATCCCTGGCGTATTTGAAATTTGCGATAGTATAAAATTAATTTTTGAAAAATTTACTATATAAAAGGCAATCCCTGGCGTAATTAAAATTTGCGACAGTAGAAAATTATTTTTTGAATAATTTACTGTAGAAAAGGCAATCGCTGGCGCAATTAAAATTTGCGACAGTATAAAATTATTTTTTGAATAATTTACTATAGAAAAGGCAATCCCTGGCGCAATTAAAACTTGCGATAGTATAAAATTATTTTTTGAAAAATTTACTATAGAAAAGGCAATCCCTGGCGTAATTAAAATTTGCGACAGTTGAAAATTATTTTTTGAATAATTTACTATAGAAAAGGCAATCCCTGGCGTAATTAAAATTTGCGACAGTTGAAAATAATTTTTTGAATAATTTACTATAGAAAAGGCAATCCCTGGGATATTTAAAATTTGCGACAGTAAAAAATTATTTTTTGAATAATTTACTATAGAAAAGGCAATCCCTGGCGTAATTTAAATTTGCGACAGTAAGAAATTATTTTTTGAATAATTTACTATAGAAAAGGCAGTCCCTGGCGCAATTAAAATTTGCGACAGTTGAAAATTATTTTTTGAATAATTTACTATAGAAAAGGCAATCCCTGGCGCAATTAAAATTTGCGACAGTAGAAAATTATTTTTTGAATAATTTACTATAGAAAAGGCAATCCCTGGCGAAATTAAAATTTGCGACAGTTGAAAATTATTTTTTGAATAATTTACTATAGAAAATGCAATCCCTGGCGTAATTAATATTTGCGACAGTAGAAAATTATTTTTTGAATAATTTACTATAGAAAAGGCAATGCCTGGCGCAATTAAAATTTGCGACAGTAGAAAATTATTTTTTGAATAATTTACTATAGAAAAGGCAATCCCTGGCGTAATTAAAATTTGCGACAGTAGAAAATTATTTTTTGAATAATTTACTATAGAAAAGGCAATCCCTGGCGTAATTAAAACTTGCGACAGTAAAAAATTATTTTTTGAATAATTTACTATAGAAAAGGCAATCCCTGGCGTAATTAAAATTTGCGACAGTAGAAATTAATTTTTGAATAATTTACTATAGAAAAGGCAATCCCTGGCGCAATTAAAATTTGCGACAGTAGAAAATTATTTTTTGAATAATTTACTATAGAAAAGGCAATCCCTGGCGTAATTAAAATTTGCGACAGTAGAAAATTATTTTTTGCAAAATTTACTATAGAAAAGGCAATCCCTGGCGCACTTAAAATTTGCGACAGTAAAAAATTATTTTTTGAATAATTTACTATAGAAAAGGCAATCCTTGGCGCAATTAAAACTTGCGATAGTAAAAAATTATTTTTTGAATAATTTACTGTAGAAAAGGCAATCCCTGGCGCAATTAAAACTTGCGACAGTATAAAATTATTTTTTGAATAATTTACTATAGAAAAGGCAATCCCTGGCGTAATTAAAATTTGCGACAGTAAAAAATTATTTTTTGAATAATTTACTATAGAAAAGGCAATCCCTGGCGTAATTAAAATTTGCGACAGTTGAAAATTATTTTTTGAATAATTTACTATAGAAAAGGCAATCCCTGGCGTAATTAAAATTTGCGACAGTTTAAAATTATTTTTTGAATAATTTACTATAGAAAAGGCAATCCCTGGGATATTTAAAATTTGCGACAGTAAAAAATTATTTTTTGAATAATTTACTATAGAAAAGGCAATCCCTGGCGTAATTAAAATTTGCGACAGTAAAAAATTATTTTTTGAATAATTTACTATATAAAAAATCCCTGGCGCAATTAAAATTTGCGACAGTTGAAAATTATTTTTTGAATAATTTACTATAGAAAAGGCAATCCCTGGCGTAATTAAAATTTGCGACAGTAGAAAATTATTTTTTGAATAATTTACTATAGAAAAGGCAATCCCTGGCGTAATTAAAATTTGCGACAGTAAAAAATAATTTTTTGAATAATTTACTATAGAAAAGGCAATCCCTGGGATATTTAAAATTTGCGAGAGTAAAAAATTATTTTTTGAATAATTTACTATAGAAAAGGCAATCCCTGGCGTAATTAAAATTTGGGACAGTAAAAAATTATTTTTTGAATAATTTACTATAGAAAAGGCAATCCCTGGCTTATTTAAAATTTGCGACAGTATAAAATTAATTTTTGAAAAATTTACTATATAAAAGGCAATCCCTGGCGTAATTAAAATTTGCGACAGTAGAAAATTATTTTTTGAATAATTTACTATAGAAAAGGCAATCCCTGGCGTAATTAAAATTTGCGACAGTAAAAAATTATTTTTTGAATAATTTACTATAGAAAAGGCAATCCCTGGCGTATTTAAAATTTGCGACAGTAGAAAATTATTTTTTGAATAATTTACTATAGAAAAGGCAATCCCTGGCGTAATTAAAATTTGCGACAGTAAAAAATTATTTTTTGAATAATTTACTATAGAAAAGGCAATCCCTGGCGTAATTAAAATTTGCGAAAGTAGAAAATTATTTTTTGAATAATTTACTATAGAAAAGGCAATCCCTGGCGCAATTCAAATTTGCGACAGTAGAAAATTATTTTTTGAATAATTTACTATAGAAAAGGCAATCCCTGGCGTAATTAAAATTTGCGACAGTAAAAAATAATTTTTTGAATAATTTACTATAGAAAAGGCAATCCCTGGGATATTTGAAATTTGCGACAGTAAAAAATTATTTTTTGAATAATTTACTATAGAAAAGGCAATCCCTGGCGTAATTAAAATTTGGGACAGTAAAAAATTATTTTTTGAATAATTTACTATAGAAAAGGCAATCCCTGGCGTATTTAAAATTTGCGACAGTATAAAATTAATTTTTGAAAAATTTACTATATAAAAGGCAATCCCTGGCGTAATTAAAATTTGCGAAAGTAGAAAATTATTTTTTGAATAATTTACTGTAGAAAAGGCAATCCCTGGCGCAATTAAAACTTGCGATAGTAAAAAATTATTTTTTGAATAAATTACTATAGAAAAGGCAATCCCTGGCGTAATTAAAATTTGCGACAGTAAACAATTATTTTTTGGATAATTTACTATAGAAATGGCAATCCCTGGCGTAATTAAAATTTGCGACAGTAGAAAATTATTTTTTGAATAATTTACTATAGAAAAGGCAATCCCTGGCGCAATTGAAATTTGCGACAGTAAAAAATTATTTTTTGAATAATTTACTATAGAAAAGGCAATCCCTGGCGTAATTAAAATTTGCGACAGTAAAAAAATATTTTTTGAATAATTTACTATAGAAAAGGCAATCCCTGGCGCACTTAAAATTTGGGACAGTAAAAAATTATTTTTTGAATAATTTACTATAGAAAAGGCAATCCCTGGCGTAATTAAAATTTGCGACAGTCGAAAATTATTTTTTGAATAATTTACTATAGAAAAGGCAATCCCTGGCGCAATTAAAATTTGCGACAGTAGAAAATTATTTTTTGAATAATTTACTATAGAAAAGGCAATCCCTGGCGTAATTAAAATTTGCGACAGTAGAAAATTATTTTTTGAATAATTTACTATATAAAAGGCAATCCCTGGCGGATTTGAAATTTGCGACAGTAAAAAATTATTTTTTGAATAATTTACTATAGAAAAGGCAATCCCTGGCGTAATTAAAATTTGCGACAATAGAAAATTATTTTTTGAATAATTTACTATAGAAAAGGCAATCCCTGGCGTAATTAAAATTTGCGACAGTAAAAGTTATTTTTTGAATAATTTACTATAGAAAAGGCAATCCCTGGCGTAATTAAAATTTGCGACAGTATAAAATTATTTTTTGAATAATTTACTATAGAAAAGGCAATCCCTGGCGCACTTAAAATTTGCGACAGTAAAAAATTATTTTTTGAATAATTTACTATAGAAAAGGCAATCCCTGGCGCACTTAAAATTTGCGACAGTATAAAATTATTTTTTGAATAATTTACTATAGAAAAGGCAATCCCTGGCGTAATTAAAATTTGCGACAGTAGAAAATTATTTTTTGAATAATTTACAATAGAAAAGGCAATCCCTGGCGTATTTGAAATTTGCGATAGTATAAAATTAATTTTTGAAAAATTTACTATATAAAAGGCAATCCCTGGCGTAATTAAAATTTGCGACAGTAGAAAATTATTTTTTGAATAATTTACTGTAGAAAAGGCAATCGCTGGCGCAATTAAAATTTGCGACAGTAGAAAATAATTTTTTGAATAATTTACTATAGAAAAGGCAATCCCTGGCGTAATTAAAACTTGCGACAGTAAAAAATTATTTTTTGAATAATTTACTATAGAAAAGGCAATCCCTGGCGTAATTAAAATTTGCGACAGTAGAAATTAATTTTTGAATAATTTACTATAGAAAAGGCAATCCCTGGCGCAATTAAAATTTGCGACAGTAGAAAATTATTTTTTGAATAATTTACTATAGAAAAGGCAATCCCTGGCGTAATTAAAATTTGCGACAGTAGAAAATTATTTTTTGCAAAATTTACTATAGAAAAGGCAATCCCTGGCGCACTTAAAATTTGCGACAGTAAAAAATTATTTTTTGAATAATTTACTATAGAAAAGGCAATCCCTGGCGCAATTAAAACTTGCGATAGTAAAAAATTATTTTTTGAATAATTTACTGTAGAAAAGGCAATCCCTGGCGCAATTAAAATTTGCGACAGTATAAAATTATTTTTTGAATAATTTACTATAGAAAAGGCAATCCCTGGCGTAATTAAAATTTGCGACAGTAAAAAATTATTTTTTGAATAATTTACTATAGAAAAGGCAATCCCTGGCGTAATTAAAATTTGCGACAGTTGAAAATTATTTTTTGAATAATTTACTATAGAAAAGGCAATCCCTGGCGTAATTAAAATTTGCGACAGTTTAAAATTATTTTTTGAATAATTTACTATAGAAAAGGCAATCCCTGGGATATTTAAAATTTGCGACAGTAAAAAATTATTTTTTGAATAATTTACTATAGAAAAGGCAATCCCTGGCGTAATTAAAATTTGCGACAGTAAAAAATTATTTTTTGAATAATTTACTATATAAAAAATCCCTGGCGCAATTAAAATTTGCGACAGTTGAAAATTATTTTTTGAATAATTTACTATAGAAACGGCAATCCCTGGCGTAATTAAAATTTGCGACAGTAGAAAATTATTTTTTGAATAATTTACTATAGAAAAGGCAATCCCTGGCGTAATTAAAATTTGCGACAGTCGAAAATTATTTTTTGAATAATTTACTATAGAAAAGGCAATCCCTGGCGCAATTAAAATTTGCGACAGTAGAAAATTATTTTTTGAATAATTTACTATAGAAAAGGCAATCGCTGGCGTAATTAAAATTTGCGACAGTAGAAAATTATTTTTTGAATAATTTACTATATAAAAGGCAATCCCTGGCGGATTTAAAATTTGCGACAGTAAAAAATTATTTTTTGAATAATTTACTATAGAAAAGGCAATCCCTGACGTAATTAAAATTTGCGACAATAGAAAATTATTTTTTGAATAATTTACTATAGAAAAGGCAATCCCTGGCGTAATTAAAATTTGCGACAGTAAAAGTTATTTTTTGAATAATTTACTATAGAAAAGGCAATCCCTGGCGTAATTAAAATTTGCGACAGTATAAAATTATTTTTTGAATAATTTACTATAGAAAAGGCAATCCCTGGCGCACTTAAAATTTGCGACAGTAAAAAATTATTTTTTGAATAATTTACTATAGAAAAGGCAATCCCTGGCGCACTTAAAATTTGCGACAGTATAAAATTATTTTTTGAATAATTTACTATAGAAAAGGCAATCCCTGGCGTAATTAAAATTTGCGACAGTAGAAAATTATTTTTTGAATAATTTACAATAGAAAAGGCAATCCCTGGCGTATTTGAAATTTGCGATAGTATAAAATTAATTTTTGAAAAATTTACTATATAAAAGGCAATCCCTGGCGTAATTAAAATTTGCGACAGTAGAAAATTATTTTTTGAATAATTTACTGTAGAAAAGGCAATCGCTGGCGCAATTAAAATTTGCGACAGTAGAAAATAATTTTTTGAATAATTTACTATAGAAAAGGCAATCCCTGGCGTAATTAAAACTTGCGACAGTAAAAAATTATTTTTTGAATAATTTACTATAGAAAAGGCAATCCCTGGCGTAATTAAAATTTGCGACAGTAGAAATTAATTTTTGAATAATTTACTATAGAAAAGGCAATCCCTGGCGCAATTAAAATTTGCGACAGTAGAAAATTATTTTTTGAATAATTTACTATAGAAAAGGCAATCCCTGGCGTAATTAAAATTTGCGACAGTAGAAAATTATTTTTTGCAAAATTTACTATAGAAAAGGCAATCCCTGGCGCACTTAAAATTTGCGACAGTAAAAAATTATTTTTTGAATAATTTACTATAGAAAAGGCAATCCCTGGCGCTATTAAAACTTGCGATAGTAAAAAATTATTTTTTGAATAATTTACTGTAGAAAAGGCAATCCCTGGCGCAATTAAAATTTGCGACAGTATAAAATTATTTTTTGAATAATTTACTATAGAAAAGGCAATCCCTGGCGTAATTAAAATTTGCGACAGTAAAAAATTATTTTTTGAATAATTTACTATAGAAAAGGCAATCCCTGGCGTAATTAAAATTTGCGACAGTTGAAAATTATTTTTTGAATAATTTACTATAGAAAAGGCAATCCCTGGCGTAATTAAAATTTGCGACAGTTTAAAATTATTTTTTGAATAATTTACTATAGAAAAGGCAATCCCTGGGATATTTAAAATTTGCGACAGTAAAAAATTATTTTTTGAATAATTTACTATAGAAAAGGCAATCCCTGGCGTAATTAAAATTTGCGACAGTAAAAAATTATTTTTTGAATAATTTACTATATAAAAAATCCCTGGCGCAATTAAAATTTGCGACAGTTGAAAATTATTTTTTGAATAATTTACTATAGAAACGGCAATCCCTGGCGTAATTAAAATTTGCGACAGTAGAAAATTATTTTTTGAATAATTTACTATAGAAAAGGCAATCCCTGGCGTAATTAAAATTTGCGACAGTATAAAATAATTTTTTGAATAATTTACTATAGAAAAGGCAATCCCTGGCGTAATTAAAATTTGCGACAGTAGAAAATTATTTTTTGAATAATTTACTATAGAAAAGGCAATCCCTGGCGCAATTAAAATTTGCGACAGTATAAAATTATTTTTTGAATAATTTACTATAGAAAAGGCAATCCCTGGCGTAATTAAAATTTGCGACAGTATAAAATTATTTTTTGAATAATTTACTATAGAAAAGGCAATCCCTGGCGCAATTAAAATTTGCGACAGTATAAAATTAATTTTTGAAAAATTTACTATATAAAAGGCAATCCCTGGCGTAATTAAAATTTGCGACAGTAGAAAATTATTTTTTGAATAATTTACTGTAGAAAAGGCAATCCCTGGCGCAATTAAAATTTGCGACAGTATAAAATTATTTTTTGAATAATTTACTATAGAAAAGGCAATCCCTGGCGTATTTAAAATTTGCGACAGTATAAAATTATTTTTTGAAAAATTTACTATAGAAAAGGCAATCCCTGGCGTAATTAAAATTTGCGACAGTTGAAAATTATTTTTTGAATAATTTACTATAGAAAAGGCAATCCTTGGCGTAATTAAAATTTGCGACAGTTGAAAATTATTTTTTGAATAATTTACTATAGAAAAGGCAATCCCTGGCGTAATTAAAATTTGCGACAGTAGAAAATTATTTTTTGAATAATTTACTATAGAAAAGACAATCCCTGGCGCAATTAAAATTTGCGACAGTAGAAAATTATTTTTTGAATAATTTACTATAGAAAAGGCAATCCCTGGCGTAATTAAAATTTGCGACAGTTGAATATTATTTTTTGAATAATTTACTATAGAAAAGGCAATCCCTGGCGTAATTAAAATTTGCGACAGTAGAAAATTATTTTTTGAATAATTTACTATAGAAAAGGCAATCCCTGGCGCAATTAAAATTTGCGACAGTAGAAAATTATTTTTTGAATAATTTACTATAGAAAAGGCAATCCCTGGCGTAATTAAAATTTGCGACAGTAGATAATTATTTTTTGAATAATTTACTATAGAAAAGGCAATCCCTGGCGTAATTAAAATTTGCGACAGTAAAAAATTATTTTTTGAATAATTTACTATAGAAAAGGCAATCCCTGGCGTAATTAAAATTTGCGACAGTAGAAAATTATTTTTTGAATAATTTACTATAGAAAAGGCAATCCCTGGCGCAATTAAAATTTGCGACAGTAGAAAATTATTTGTTGAATAATTTACTATATAAAAGGCAATCCCTGGCGTAATTAAAATTTGCGACAGTAGAAAATTATTTTTTGAATAATTTACTATAGAAAAGGCAATACCTGGCGCAATTAAAATTTGCGACAGTTGAAAATTATTTTTTGAATAATTTACTATAGAAAAGGCAATCCCTGGCGTAATTAAAATTTGCGCCAGTTGAAAATTATTTTTTGAATAATTTACTATAGAAAAGGCAATCTCTGGCGCAATTACAATTTGCGACAGTTGAAAATTATTTTTTGCAAAATTTACTACAGAAAAGGCAATCCCTGGCGCACTTAAAATTTGCGACAGTATAAAATTAATTTTTGAAAAATTTACTATAGAAAAGGCAATCCCTGGCGTAATTAAAATTTGCGACTGTTGAAAATTATTTTTTGAATAATTTACTATAGAAAAGGCAATCCCTGGCGCAATTAAAATTTGCGACAGTAAAAAATTATTTTTTGAATAATTTACTATAGAAAAGGCAATCCCTGTCGTAATTAAAATTTGCGACAGTATAAAATTATTTTTTGCAAAATTTACTATAGAAAAGGCTATCCCTGGCGTAATTAAAACTTGCGATAGTAAAAAATTATTTTTTGAAAAATTTACTATAGAAAAGGCAATCCCTGGCGCAATTACAATTTGCGACAGTAAAAAATTATTTTTTGAAAAATTTACTGTAGAAAGGCAATCCCTGGCGCAATTAAAATTTGCGACAGTAAAAAATTATTTTTTGAAAAATTTACTATAGAAAAGGCAATCCCTGGCGTATTTAAAATTTGCGACAGTAAAGAATTATTTTTTGAATAATTTACTATAGAAAAGGCAATCCCTGGCGTAATTAAAATTTGCGACAGTAAAAAATTATTTTTTGAATAATTTACTATAGAAAAGGCAATCCCTGGCGTAATTAAAATTTGCGACAGTATAAAATTATTTTTTGAAAAATTTACTATATAAAAGGCAATCCCTGGCGTAATTAAAATTTGCGACAGTAAAAAATTATTTTTTGAAGAATTTACTATAGAAAAGGCAATCCCTGGCGTAATTAAAATTTGCGACAGTAGAAAATTATTTTTTGAATTATTTACTGTAGAAAAGGCAATCCCTGGTGCAATTAAAACTTGCGATAGTAAAAAATTATTTTTTGAATAATTTACTATAGAAAAGGCAATCCCTGGAGTAATTAAAATTTGCGACAGTTGAAAATTATTTTTTGAATAATTTACTATAGAAAAGGCAATCCCTGGCGCAATTAAAATTTGCGACAGTATAAAATTATTTTTTTGAAAAATTTACTATAGAAAAGGCAATCCCTGGCGTAATTAAAACTTGCGATAGTAAAAAATTATTTTTTGAAAAATTTACTATAGAAAAGGCAATCCCTGGCGCAATTACATTTTGCGACAGTAAAAAATTATTTTTTGAAAAATTTACTGTAGAAAGGCAATCCCTGGCGCAATTAAAATTTGCGACAGTAAAAAATTATTTTTTGAAAAATTTACTATAGAAAAGGCAATCCCTGGCGTATTTAAAATTTGCGACAGTAAAGAATTATTTTTTGAATAATTTACTATAGAAAAGGCAATCCCTGGCGTAATTAAAATTTGCGACAGTAAAAAATTATTTTTTGAATAATTTACTATAGAAAAGGCAATCCCTGGCGTAATTAAAATTTGCGACAGTATAAAATTATTTTTTGAAAAATTTACTATATAAAAGGCAATCCCTGGCGTAATTAAAATTTGCGACAGTAAAATATTATTTTTTGAAGAATTTACTATAGAAAAGGCAATCCCTGGCGTAATTAAAATTTGCGACAGTAGAAAATTATTTTTTGAATAATTTACTGTAGAAAAGGCAATCCCTGGCGCAATTAAAACTTGCGATAGTAAAAAATTATTTTTTGAATAATTTACTATAGAAAAGGCAATCCCTGGCGTAATTAAAATTTGCGACAGTTGAAAATTATTTTTTGAATAATTTACTATAGAAAAGGCAATCCCTGGCGCAATTAAAATTTGCGACAGTATAAAATTATTTTTTTGAAAAATTTACTATAGAAAAGGCAATCCCTGGCGTAATTAAAATTTGCGACAGTATAAAATTATTTTTTGAATAATTTACTATAGAAAAGGCAATCCCTGGCGTAATTAAAATTAGCGACAGTAGATTATTATTTTTTGAATAATTTACTATAGAAAAGGTAATCCCTGGCGCAATTAAAATTTGCGACAGTAAAAAATTATTTTTTGAATAATTTACTATAGAAAAGGCAATCCCTGGGATATTTAAAATTTGCGACAGTAAAAAATTATTTTTTGAATAATTTACTATAGAAAAGGCAATCCCTGGCGTAATTAAAATTTGCGACAGTTGAAAATTATTTTTTGAATAATTTACTATAGAAAAGGCAATCCCTGGCGTATTTAAAATTTGCGACAGTATAAAATTATTTTTTGAAAAATTTACTATAGAAAAGGCAATCCCTGGCGCACTTAAAATTTGCGACAGTAAAAAATTATTTTTTGAATAATTTACTATAGAAAAGGCAATCCCTGGCGCAATTAAAATTTGCGACAGTAAAAAATTATTTTTTGCAAAATTTACTATAGAAAAGGCAATCCCTGGCGCACTTAAAATTTGCGACAGTAAAAAATTATTTTTTGAATAATTTACTATATAAAAGGCAATCCCTGGCGTAATTAAAATTTGCGACAGTAAAAAATTATTTTTTAATAATTTACTATACAAAAGGCATTCCCTGACGTAATTAAAATTTGCGACAGTATAAAATTATTTTTTGCAAAATTTACTATAGAAAAGGCAATCCCTGGCGTAATTAAAACTTGCGATAGTAAATAGTAAAAAATTATTTTTTGAAAAATTTACTATAGAAAAGGCAATCCCTGGCGCAATTACAATTTGCGACAGTAAAAAATTATTTTTTGAAAAATTTACTGTAGAAAGGCAATCCCTGGCGCAATTAAAATTTGCGACAGTAGAAAATTATTTTTTGAATAATTTACTGAAGAAAAGGCAATCCCTGGCGCAATTACAATTTGCGACAGTAAAAAATTATTTTTTGAAAAATTTACTGTAGAAAGGCAATCCCTGGCGCAATTAAAATTTGCGACAGTAGAAAATTATTTTTTGAATAATTTACTGAAGAAAAGGCAATCCCTGGCGTAATTAAAACTTGCGATAGTAAAAAATTATTTTTTGAATAATTTACTATAGAAAAGGCAATCCCTGGCGTAATTAAAATTTGCGACAGTTGAAAATTATTTTTTGAATAATTTACTATAGAAAAGGCAATCCCTGGCGCAATTAAAATTTGCGACAGTATAAAATTATTTTTTGAAAAATTTACTATAGAAAAGGCAATCCCTGGCGTAATTAAAATTTGCGACAGTATAAAATTATTTTTTGAATAATTTACTATAGAAAAGGCAATCCCTGGCGTAATTAAAATTTGCGACAGTTGAAAATGATTTTTTGAATAATTTACTATAGAAAAGGCAATCCCTGGCGTAATTAAAATTTGCGACAGTAAAAAATTATTTTTTCAATAATTTACTATAGAAAAGGCAATCCCTGGCGCACTTAAAATTTGCGACAGTAAAAAATTATTTTTTGAATAATTTACTATAGAAAAGGCAATCCCTGGCGTAATTAAAATTTGCGACAGTATAAAATTATTTTTTGAATAATTTACTATATAAAAGGCAATCCCTGGCGTAATTAAAATTTGCGACAGTAGAAAATTATTTTTTGAATAATTTACTGTAGAAAAGGCAATCCCTGGCGCAATTAAAACTTGCGATAGTAAAAAATTATTTTTTGAATAATTTACTATAGAAAAGGCAATCCCTGGCGTAATTAAAATTTGCGACAGTTGAAAATTATTTTTTGAATAATTTACTATAGAAAAGGCAATCCCTGGCGCAACTAAAATTTGCGACAGTATAAAATTATTTTTTGAAAAATTTACTATAGAAAAGGCAATCCCTGGCGTAATTAAAATTTGCGACAGTAGAAAATTATTTTTTGAATAATTTACTATAGAAAAGGCAATCCCTGGCGTAATTAAAATTTGCGACAGTAGAAAATTATTTTTTGAATAATTTACTATAGAAAAGGCAATCCCTAGCGTAATTAAAATTTGCGACAGTATAAAATTATTTTTTGAATAATTTACTATAGAAAAGGCAATCCCTGGCGCACTTAAAATTTGCGACAGTAGAAAATTATTTTTTGAATAATTTACTATAGAAAAGGCAATCCCTGGCGCAATTAACATTTGCGACAGTATAAAATTATTTTTTGAATAATTTACTATAGAAAAGGCAATCCCTGGCGCAATTACAATTTGCGACAGTTGAAAATTATTTTTTGAATAATTTACTATAGAAAAGGCAATCCCTGGCGCAATTAAACTTTACGACAGTAGAAAATTAGTTTTTGAATAATTTACTATAGAAAAGGCAATCCCTGGCGCAATTAAAATTTGCGACAGTATAAAATTATTTTTTGAATAATTTACTATAGAAAAGGCAATCCCTGGCGTAATTAAAATTTGCGACAGTACAAAATTATTTTTTGAATAATTTACTATAGAAAAGGCAATACCTGGCGTATTTAAAATTTGCGACAGTATAAAATTAATTTTTGAAAAATTTACTATATAAAAGGCAATCCCTGGCGTAATTAAAATTTGCGACAGTAGAAAATTATTTTTTGAATAATTTACTGTAGAAAAGGCAATCCCTGGCGCAATTAAAACTTGCGATAGTAAAAAATTATTTTTTGAATAATTTACTATAGAAAAGGCAATCCCTGGCGTAATTAAAATTTGCGACAGTTGAAAATTATTTTTTGAATAATTTACTATAGAAAAGGCAATCCCTGGCGCAATTAAAATTTGCGACAGTAAAAAATTATTTTTTGAATAATTTACTATATAAAAGGCAATCCCTGGCGTAATTAAAATTTGCGACAGTAGAAAATTATTTTTTGAATAATTTACTGTAGAAAAGGCAATCCCTGGCGCAATTAAAATTTGCGACAGTAGAAAATTTTTTTTTGAATAATTTACTGTAGAAAAGGCAATCCCTGGCGTAATTAAAATTTGCGATAGTAAAAAATTATTTTTTGAATAATTTACTATAGAAAAGGCAATCCCTGGCGTAATTAAAATTTGCGACAGTTGAAAATTATTTTTTGAATAATTTACTATAGAAAAGGCAATACCTGGCGCAATTAAAATTTGCGACAGTAGAAAATTAATTTTTGAAAAATTTACTATATAAAAGGCAATCCCTGGCGTAATTAAAATTTGCGACAGTAGAAAATTATTTTTTGAATAATTTACTGTAGAAAAGGCAATCCCTGGCGCAATTAAAACTTGCGATAGTAAAAAATTATTTTTTGAATAATTTACTATAGAAAAGGCAATCCCTGGCGTAATTAAAATTTGCGATAGTAAAAAATTATTTTTTGAATAATTTACTATAGAAAAGGCAATCCCTGGCGCAATTAAAATTTGCGACAGTAGAAAATTATTTTTTGAATAATTTACTATAGAAAAGGCAATCCCTGGCGTAATTAAAATTTGCGACAGTATAAAATTATTTTTTGAATAATTTACTATAGAAAAGGCAATCCCTGGCGCAATTAAAATTTGCGACAGTATAAAATTATTTTTTGAATAATTTACTATAGAAAAGGCAATCCCTGGCGTAATTAAAATTTGCGACATTAAAAAATTATTTTTTGAATAATTTACTATAGAAAAGGCAATCCCGGGCGCACTTAAAATTTGCGACAGTAGAAAATTATTTTTTGAATAATTTACTATAGAAAAGGCAATCCCTGGCGTATTTAAAATTTGCGACAGTAAGAAATTAATTTGTGACAAATTTACTATAGAAAAGGCAATCCCTGGCGGATTTGAAATTTGCGACAGTAAGATATTATTTTTTGAATAATTTACTATAGAAAAGGCAACCCCTGGCGTATTTAAAATTTGCGTCAGTAAGAAATTAATTTGTGAGAAATTTACTATATAAAAGGCAATCCCTGGCGTAATTAAAATTTGCGACAATAGAAAATTATTTCTTGAATAATTTACTATAGAAAAGGCAAGCCCTGGCGTAATTAAAATTTGCGACAGTAAAAATTGTTTTTTGAATAATTTACTATAAAAAAGGCAATCCCTGGCGCACTTAAAATTTGCGACAGTTGAAAATTATTTTCTGAATAATTTACTATAGAAAAGGCAATCCCTGGCGTAATTAAAATTTGCGACAGTATAAATTATTTTTTGAATAATTTACTATAGAAAAGGCAACCCTGGCGCACTTAAAATTTGCGACAGTAGAAAATTATTTTTTGAATAATTTACTATAGAAAAGGCAATCCCTGGCGCAATTAAAATTTGCGACAGTAGAAAATTATTTTTTGAATAATTTACTATAGAAAAGGCAATCCCTGGCGTAATTAAAATTTGCAACAGTAAAAATTATTTTTTGAATAATTTACTATAGAAAAGCAATCCCTGGCGTAATTAAAATTTGCGACAGTATAAAATTATTTTTTGAATAATTTACTATAGAAAAGGCAATCCCTGGCGCACTTAAAATTTGCGACAGTAAAAAATTATTTTTTGAATAATTTACTATAGAAAAGGCAATCCCTGGCTCACTTAAAATTTGCGACAGTAAAAAATTATTTCTTGAATCATTTACTATAGAAAAGGCAATCCCTGGCGTAATTAAAATTTGCGAGAGTATAAAATTATTTTTTGAATAATTTACTATAGAAAAGGCAATCCCTGGCGCACTTAAAATTTGCGACAGTAGAAAATTATTTTTTGAATAATTTACTATAGAAAAGGCAATCCCTGGCGCAATTAAAATTTGCGACAGTAGAAAATTATTTTTTGAGTAATTTAATATAGAAAAGGCAATCCCTGGCGTAATTAAAAATTTGCGACAGTAGAAAATAATTTTTTGAATAATTTACTATAGAAAAGGCAATCCCTGGCGTAATTAAAATTTGCTACAGTATAAAATTATTTTTTGAATAATTTACTATAGAAAAGGCAATCCTGGCGAATTTGAAATTTGCGACAGTAAAAAATTATTTTTTGAATAATTTACTATAGAAAAGGAAATCCCTGGCATAATTAAAATTTGCGACAGTAAAAAATTATTTTTTGAATAATTTACTATAGAAAAGGCAATCCCTGCGATATTTAAAATTTGCGACAGTAAAAAATTATTTTTTGAATAATTTACTATAGAAAAGGCAATCCCTGTCGTCATTAAAATTTGCGACAGAAAAAAATTATTTTTTGAATAATTTACTATAGAAAAGGCAATCCCTGGCGTAATTAAAATTTGCGAAAGTAGAAAATTATTTTTTGAATAATTTACTATAGAAAAGGCAATCCCTGGCGTAATTAAAATTTGCGACAGTAAAAAATTATTTTTTGAATAATTTACTATAGAAAAGGCAATCCCTGGCGCACTTAAAATTTGCGACAGTAGAAAATTATTTTTTGAATAATTTACTATAGAAAATGCAATCCCTGGCGTAATTAAAATTTGCGACAGTAGAAAATTATTTTTTGAATAATTTACTATAGAAAAGGCAATCACTGGCGTATTTAAAATTTGCCTCAGTTGAAAATTATTTTTTGAATAATTTACTATAGAAAAGGCAATCCCTGGCGTAATTAAAATTTGCGACAGTAGAAAATTATTTTTTGCAAAATTTACTATAGAAAAGGCAATCCCTGGCGCACTTAAAATTTGCGACAGTAAAAAATTATTTTTTAAATAATTTACTATAGAAAAGGCAATCCCTGGCGTAATTAAAATTTGCGAAAGTAGAAAATTATTTTTTGAATAATTTACAATAGAAAAGGCAATCCCTGGCGTAATTAAAATTTGCGACAGTAAAAAATTATTTTTGAATAATTTACTATAGAAAAGGCAATCCCTGGCGTAATTAAAATTTGCGACAGTAGAAAATTATTTTTTGCAAAATTTACTATAGAAAAGGCAATCCCTGGCGCACTTAAAATTTGCCACAGTAAAAAATTATGTTTTGAATAATTTACTATAGAAAAGGCAATCCCTGGCGAAATTAAAATTTGCGACCGTAAAAAATTATTTTTTGAATAATTTACTATAGAAAAGGCAATCCCTGGGGTATTTAAAATTTGCGACAGTAAAAAATTATTTTTTGAATAATTTACTATAGAAAAGGCAATCCCTGGCGTAATTAAAATTTGCGACAGTATAAAATTATTTTTTGAATAATTTACTATAGAAACGGCAATCCCTGGCGTAATTAAAATTTGCGACAGTAGAAAATTATTTTTTGAAAAATTTACTGTAGAAAAGGCAATCCCTGGCGCAATTAAAACTTGCGATAGTAAAAAATTATTTTTTGAATAATTTACTATAGAAAAGGCAATCCCTGGCGTAATTAAAGTTTGCAACAGTTGAAAATTATTTTTTGAATAATTTACTATAGAAAAGGCAATCCCTGGCGCAATTAAAATTTGCGACAGTAAAAAATTATTTTTTGAATAATTTACTATAGAAAAGCCAATCCCTGGCGTAATTAAAATTTGCGACAGTATAAAATTATTTTTTGAATAATTTACTATATAAAAGGCAATCCCTGGCGTAATTAAAATTTGCGACAGTAGAAAATTATTTTTTGAATAATTTACTGTAGAAAAGGCAATCCCTGGCGCAATTAAAACTTGCGATAGTAAAAAATTATTTTTTGAATAATTTACTATAGAAAAGGCAATCCCTGGCGTAATTAAAATTTGCGACAGTATAAAATTATTTTTTGAATAATTTACTATATAAAAGGCAATCCCTGGCGTAATTAAAATTTGCGACAGTAGAAAATTAATTTTTGAAAAATTTACTATATAAAAGGCAATCCCTGGCGCAATTAAAATTTGCGACAGTAGAAAATTATTTTTGAAAAATTTACTATAGAAAAGGCAATCCCTGGCGTAATTAAAACTTGCGATAGTAAAAAATTATTTTTTGAATAATTTACTATAGAAAAGGCAATCCCTGGCGCACTTAAAATTTGCGACAATAAAAAATTATATTTTGAATATTTTACTATAGAAAAGGCAATCCCTGGCGCAATTAAAATTTGCGACAGTAAAAAATTATTTTTTGAATAATTTACTATAGAAAAGGCAATCCCTGGCGCAATTAAAATTTGCGACAGTTGAAAATTATTTTTTGAATAATTTACTATAGAAAAGGCAATCCCTGGCGCACTTAAAATTTGCGACAGTAAAAAATATTTTTTTTGAATAATTTACTATAGAAAAGGCAATCCCTGGCGCAATTAAAACTTGCGATAGTAAAAAATTATTTTTTGAATAATTTACTATAGAAAAGGCAATCACTGGCGTATTTAAAATTTGCGACAGTTGAAAATTATTTTTTGAATAATTTACAATAGAAAAGGCAATCCCTGGCGTAATTAAAATTTGCGACAGTAGAAAATTATTTTTTGCAAAATTTACTATAGAAAAGGCAATCCCTGGCGCACTTAAAATTTGCGACAGTAAAAAATTATGTTTTGAATAATTTACTATAGAAAAGGCAATCCCTGGCGAAATTAAAATTTGCGACCGTAAAAAATTATTTTTTGAATAATTTACTATAGAAAAGGCAATCCCTGGGGTATTTAAAATTTGCGACAGTAAAAAATTATTTTTTGAATAATTTACTATAGAAAAGGCAATCCCTGGCGTAATTAAAATTTGCGACAGTATAAAATTATTTTTTGAATAATTTACTATAGAAACGGCAATCCCTGGCGTAATTAAAATTTGCGACAGTAGAAAATTATTTTTTGAAAAATTTACTGTAGAAAAGGCAATCCCTGGCGCAATTAAAACTTGCGATAGTAAAAAATTATTTTTTGAATAATTTACTATAGAAAAGGCAATCCCTGGCGTAATTAAAGTTTGCAACAGTTGAAAATTATTTTTTGAATAATTTACTATAGAAAAGGCAATCCCTGGCGCAATTAAAATTTGCGACAGTAAAAAATTATTTTTTGAATAATTTACTATAGAAAAGCCAATCCCTGGCGTAATTAAAATTTGCGACAGTATAAAATTATTTTTTGAATAATTTACTATATAAAAGGCAATCCCTGGCGTAATTAAAATTTGCGACAGTAGAAAATTATTTTTTGAATAATTTACTGTAGAAAAGGCAATCCCTGGCGCAATTAAAACTTGCGATAGTAAAAAATTATTTTTTGAATAATTTACTATAGAAAAGGCAATCCCTGGCGTAATTAAAATTTGCGACAGTATAAAATTATTTTTTGAATAATTTACTATATAAAAGGCAATCCCTGGCGTAATTAAAATTTGCGACAGTAGAAAATTATTTTTTGAATAATTTACTGTAGAAAAGGCAATCCCTGGCGCAATTAAAACTTGCGATAGTAAAAAATTATTTTTTGAATAATTTACTATAGAAAAGGCAATCCCTGGCGTAATTAAAATTTGCGACAGTAGAAAATTATTTTTGAAAAATTTACTATAGAAAAGGCAATTCCTGGCGTAATTAAAATTTGCGACAGTAGAAAATTAATTTTTGAAAAATTTACTATATAAAAGGCAATCCCTGGCGCAATTAAAATTTGCGACAGTAGAAAATTATTTTTTGAAAAATTTACTATAGAAAAGGCAATCAATCCCTGGCGCACTTAAAATTTGCGACAGTAAAAAATTATGTTTTGAATAATTTACTATAGAAAAGCCAATCCCTGGCGAAATTAAAATTTGCGACCGTAAAAAATTATTTTTTGAATAATTTACTATAGAAAAGGCAATCCCTGGGGTATTTAAAATTTGCGACAGTAAAAAATTATTTTTTGAATAATTTACTATAGAAAAGGCAATCCCTGGCGTAATTAAAATTTGCGACAGTATAAAATTATTTTTTGAATAATTTACTATAGAAACGGCAATCCTTGGCGTAATTAAAATTTGCGACAGTAGAAAATTATTTTTTGAAAAATTTACTGTAGAAAAGGCAATCCCTGGCGCAATTAAAACTTGCGATAGTAAAAAATTATTTTTTGAATAATTTACTATAGAAAAGGCAATCCCTGGCGTAATTAAAGTTTGCAACAGTTGAAAATTATTTTTTGAATAATTTACTATAGAAAAGGCAATCCCTGGCGCAATTAAAATTTGCGACAGTAAAAAATTATTTTTTGAATAATTTACTATAGAAAAGCCAATCCCTGGCGTAATTAAAATTTGCGACAGTATAAAATTATTTTTTGAATAATTTACTATATAAAAGGCAATCCCTGGCGTAATTAAAATTTGCGACAGTAGAAAATTATTTTTTGAATAATTTACTGTAGAAAAGGCAATCCCTGGCGCAATTAAAACTTGCGATAGTAAAAAATTATTTTTTGAATAATTTACTATAGAAAAGGCAATCCCTGGCGTAATTAAAATTTGCGACAGTATAAAATTATTTTTTGAATAATTTACTATAGAAAAGGTAATCCCTGGCGAAATTAAAATTTGCGACCGTAAAAAATTATTTTTTGAATAATTTACTATAGAAAAGGCAATCCCTGGGGTATTTAAAATTTGCGACAGTAAAAAATTATTTTTTGAATAATTTACTATAGAAAAGGCAATCCCTGGGTAATTAAAATTTGCGACAGTTGAAAATTATTTTTTGAATAATTTACTATAGAAAAGGCAATCCCTGGCGTAATTAAAATTTGCGACAGTAGAAAATTATTTTTTGCAAAATTTACTATAGAAAAGGCAATCCCTGGCGCACTTAAAATTTGCGACAGTAAAAAATTATTTTTTGAATAATTTACTATAGAAAAGGCAATCCCTGGCGCAATTAAAATTTGCGACAGTAAAAAATTATTTTTTGAATAATTTACTATAGAAAAGGCAATCCCTGGCGCAATTAAAAACTTGCGATAGTAAAAAATTATTTTTTGAATAATTTACTATAGAAAAGGCAATCCCTGGCGTATTTAAAATTTGCGACAGTTGAAAATTATTTTTTGAATAATTTACTATAGAAAAGGCAATCCCTGGCGTAATTAAAATTTGCGACAGTAGAAAATTATTTTTTGCAAAATTTACTATAGAAAAGGCAATCCCTGGCGCACTTAAAATTTGCGACAGTAAAAAATTATGTTTTGAATAATTTACTATAGAAAAGGCAATCCCTGGCGAAATTAAAATTTGCGACAGTAAAAAATTATTTTTTGAATAATTTACTATAGAAAAGGCAATCCCTGGGGTATTTAAAATTTGCGACAGTAAAAAATTATTATTTGAATAATTTACTATAGAAAAGGCAATCCCTGGCGTAATTAAAATTTGCGACAGTATAAAATTATTTTTTGAATAATTTACTATAGAAACGGCAATCCCTGGCGTAATTAAAATTTGCGACAGTAGAAAATTATTTTTTGAAAAATTTACTGTAGAAAAGGCAATCCCTGGCGCAATTAAAACTTGCGAAGTAAAAAATTATTTTTTGAATAATTTACTATAGAAAAGGAAATCCCTGGCGTAATTAAAGTTTGCAACAGTTGAAAATTATTTTTTGAATAATTTACTATAGAAAAGACAATCCCTGGCGCAATTAAAATTTGCGACAGTAAAAAATTATTTTTTGAATAATTTACTATAGAAAAGGCAATCCCTGGCGCAATTAAAATTTGCGACAGTTGAAAATTATTTTTTGAATAATTTACAATAGAAAAGGCAATCCCTGGCGCACTTAAAATTTGCGACAGTAAAAAATTATTTTTTGAATAATTTACTATAGAAAAGGCAATCCCTGGCGCAAATAAAACTTGCGATAGTAAAAAATTATTTTTTGAATAATTTACTGTAGAAAAGGCAATCCCTGGCGCAATTAAAATTTGCGACAGTATAAAATTATTTTTTGAATAATTTACTATAGAAAAGGCAATCCCTGGCGCAATTAAAATTTGCGACAGTAGAAAATTATTTTTTGAATAATTTACTATAGAAAAGGCAATCCCTGGGATATTTAAAATTTGCGACAGTAAAAAATTATTTTTTGAATAATTTACTATAGAAAAGGCAATCCCTGGCGCAATTAAAATTTGCGACAGTAGAAAATTATTTTTTGAATAATTTACTATAGAAAAGGCAATCCCTGGCGTAATTAAAATTTGCGACAGTATAAAATTATTTTTTGAATAATTTACTATAGAAAAGGCAATCCCTGGCGTAATTAAAATTTGCGACAGTAGAAAATTATTTTTTGAGTAATTTACTATAGAAAAGGCAATCCCTGGCGCAATTAAAATTTGCGACAGTATAAAATTATTTTTTGAATAATTTACTATAGAAAAGGCAATCCCTGGCGTAATTAAAATTTGCGACAGTATAAAATTATTTTTTGAATAATTTACTATAGAAAAGGCAATCCCTGGCGCAATTAAAATTTGCGACAGTATAAAATTATTTTTTGAATAATTTACTATCGAAAAGGCAATCCCTGGCGTAATTAAAATTTGCGACAGTAAAAAATTATTTTTTGAATAATTTACTATAGAAAAGGCAATCCCTGGCGCACTTAAAATTTGCGACAGTAAAAAATTATTTTTTGAATAATTTACTATAGAAAAGGCAATCCCTGGCGTAATTAAAATTTGCGACAGTAGAAAATTATTTTTTGAATAATTTACTATAGAAAAGGCAATCCCTGGCGTAATTAAAATTTGCGACAGTAGAAAATTATTTTTTGAATAATTTACTATAGAAAAGGCAATCCCTGGCGCACTTAAAATTTGCGACAGTAAAAAATTATTTTTTGAATAATTTACTATAGAAAAGGCAATCCCTGGCGTTATTAAAATTTGCGACAGTAGAAAATTATTTTTTGAATAATTTACTATAGAAAAGGCAATCCCTGGCGTAATTAAAATTTGCGACAGTATAAAATTATTTTTTGAATAAATTACTATAGAAAAGGCAATCCCTGGCGCACTTAAAATTTGCGACAGTAGAAAACTATTTTTTGAATAATTTACTATAGAAAAGGCAATCCCTGGCGCACTTAAAATTTGCGACAGTAAAATATTATTTTTTGAATAATTTTCTATAGAAAAGGCAATCCCTGGCGTAATTAAAATTTGCGACAGTAGAAAATTATTTTTTGAATAATTTACTATAGAAAAGGCAATCCCTGGCGCAAATAAAACTTGCGATAGTAAAAAATTATTTTTTGAATAATTTACTGTAGAAAAGGCAATCCCTGGCGCAATTAAAATTTGCGACAGTATAAAATTATTTTTTGAATAATTTACTATAGAAAAGGCAATCCCTGGCGCAATTAAAATTTGCGACAGTAGAAAATTATTTTTTGAATAATTTACTATAGAAAAGGCAATCCCTGGGATATTTAAAATTTGCGACAGTAAAAAATTATTTTTTGAATAATTTACTATAGAAAAGGCAATCCCTGGCGCAATTAAAATTTGCGACAGTAGAAAATTATTTTTTGAATAATTTACTATAGAAAAGGCAATCCCTGGCGTAATTAAAATTTGCGACAGTATAAAATTATTTTTTGAATAATTTACTATAGAAAAGGCAATCCCTGGCGTAATTAAAATTTGCGACAGTAGAAAATTATTTTTTGAGTAATTTACTATAGAAAAGGCAATCCCTGGCGCAATTAAAATTTGCGACAGTATAAAATTATTTTTTGAATAATTTACTATAGAAAAGGCAATCCCTGGCGTAATTAAAATTTGCGACAGTATAAAATTATTTTTTGAATAATTTACTATAGAAAAGGCAATCCCTGGCGCAATTAAAATTTGCGACAGTATAAAATTATTTTTTGAATAATTTACTATCGAAAAGGCAATCCCTGGCGTAATTAAAATTTGCGACAGTAAAAAATTATTTTTTGAATAATTTACTATAGAAAAGGCAATCCCTGGCGCACTTAAAATTTGCGACAGTATAAAATTATTTTTTGAATAATTTACTATAGAAAAGGCAATCCCTGGCGCAATTAAAATTTGCGACAGTAGAAAATTATTTTTTGAATAATTTACTATAGAAAAGGCAATCCCTGGGATATTTAAAATTTGCGACAGTAAAAAATTATTTTTTGAATAATTTACTATAGAAAAGGCAATCCCTGGCGCAATTAAAATTTGCGACAGTAGAAAATTATTTTTTGAATAATTTACTATAGAAAAGGCAATCCCTGGCGTAATTAAAATTTGCGACAGTATAAAATTATTTTTTGAATAATTTACTATAGAAAAGGCAATCCCTGGCGTAATTAAAATTTGCGACAGTAGAAAATTATTTTTTGAGTAATTTACTATAGAAAAGGCAATCCCTGGCGCAATTAAAATTTGCGACAGTATAAAATTATTTTTTGAATAATTTACTATAGAAAAGGCAATCCCTGGCGTAATTAAAATTTGCGACAGTATAAAATTATTTTTTGAATAATTTACTATAGAAAAGGCAATCCCTGGCGCAATTAAAATTTGCGACAGTATAAAATTATTTTTTGAATAATTTACTATCGAAAAGGCAATCCCTGGCGTAATTAAAATTTGCGACAGTAAAAAATTATTTTTTGAATAATTTACTATAGAAAAGGCAATCCCTGGCGCACTTAAAATTTGCGACAGTAAAAAATTATTTTTTGAATAATTTACTATAGAAAAGGCAATCCCTGGCGTAATTAAAATTTGCGACAGTAGAAAATTATTTTTTGAATAATTTACTATAGAAAAGGCAATCCCTGGCGTAATTAAAATTTGCGACAGTAGAAAATTATTTTTTGAATAATTTACTATAGAAAAGGCAATCCCTGGCGCACTTAAAATTTGCGACAGTAAAAAATTATTTTTTGAATAATTTACTATAGAAAAGGCAATCCCTGGCGTTATTAAAATTTGCGACAGTAGAAAATTATTTTTTGAATAATTTACTATAGAAAAGGCAATCCCTGGCGTAATTAAAATTTGCGACAGTATAAAATTATTTTTTGAATAAATTACTATAGAAAAGGCAATCCCTGGCGCACTTAAAATTTGCGACAGTAGAAAACTATTTTTTGAATAATTTACTATAGAAAAGGCAATCCCTGGCGCACTTAAAATTTGCGACAGTAAAATATTATTTTTTGAATAATTTTCTATAGAAAAGGCAATCCCTGGCGTAATTAAAATTTGCGACAGTAGAAAATTATTTTTTGAATAATTTACTATAGAAAAGGCAATCCCTGGCGTAATTAAAATTTGCGACAGTATAAAATTATTTTTTGAATAATTTACTATAGAAAAGGCAATCCCTGGGGCACTTAAAATTTGCGAGAATAGAAAATTATTTTTTGAATAATTTACTATAGAAAAGGCAATCCCTGGCGCAATTAAAATTTGCGACAGTAGAAAATTATTTTTTGAATCATTTACTATAGAAAAGGCAATCCCTGGCGTAATTAAAATTTGCGACAGTTGAAAATTATTTTTTGAATAATTTACTATAGAAAAGGCAATCCCTGGCGTAATTAAAATTTGCGACAGTTGAAAATTGTTTTGTGATAAATTTACTATAGAAAAGGCAATCCCTGGCGCAATTAAAATTTGCGACAGTAGAAAATTATTTTTTGAATAATTTACTATAGAAAAGGCAATCCCTGGCGTAATTAAAATTTGCGACAGTAGAAAATTATTTTTTGAATAATTTACTATATAAAAGGCAATCCCTGGCGAAATTAAAATTTGCGACAGTTGAAAATTATTTTTTGAATAATTTACTATAGAAAAGGCAATCCCTGGCGTATTTAAATTTGCGACAGTAGAAAATTATTTTTTGAATAATTTACTATAGAAAAGGCAATACCTGGCGTAATTAAAATTTGCGACAGTAGAAAATTATTTTTTGAATAATTTACTGTAGAAAAGACAATCCCTGGCGCAACTAAAACTTGCGATAGTAAAAAATTATTTTTTGAATAATTTACTATAGAAAAGGCAATCCCTGGCGCACTTAAAATTTGCGACAGTAGAAAATTATTTTTTGAATAATTTACTATAGAAAAGGCAATCCCTGGCGCACTTAAAATTTGCGACAGTAGAAAATTATTTTTTGAATAATTTACTATAGAAAAGGCAATCCCTGGCGTAATTAAAATTTGCGACAGTAGAAAATTATTTTTTGAATAATTTACTATAGAAAAGGCAATCCCTGGCGCAATTAAAATTTGCGACAGTTGAAAATTATTTTTTGAATAATTTACTATAGAAAAGGCAATCCCTGGCGTATTTAAAATTTGCGACAGTATAAAATTATTTTTTGAATAATTTACTATAGAAAAGGCAATCCCTGGCGCAATTAAAACTTGCGATAGTAAAAAATTATTTTTTTGAATAATTTACTGTAGAAAAGGCAATCCCTGGCGCAATTAAAATTTGCGACAGTATAAAATTATTTTTTGAATAATTTACTATAGAAAAGGCAATCCCTGGCGAACTTAAAATTTGCGACAGTATAAAATTATTTTTTGAATAATTTACTATAGAAAAGGCAATCCCTGGCGCACTTAAAATTTGCGACAGTAGAAAATTATTTTTTGAATAATTTACTATAGAAAAGGCAATCCCTGGCGCAATTAAAACTTGCGATAGTAAAAAATTATTTTTTGAATAATTTACTATAGAAAAGGCAATCCCTGGCGTAATTAAAATTTGCGACAGTAGAAAATTATTTTTTGAATAATTTACTATAGAAAAGGCAATCCCTGGCGCAATTAAAATTTGCGACAGTATAAAATTATTTTTTGAATAATTTACTATAGAAAAGGCAATCCCTGGCGTAATTAAAATTTGCGACAGTATAAAATTATTTTTTGAATAATTTACTATAGAAAAGGCAATCCCTGGCGTAATTAAAATTTGCGACAGTAGAAAATTATTTTTTGAATAATTTACTATAGAAAAGGCAATCCCTGGCGCAATTAAAATTTGCGACAGTTGAAAATTATTTTTTGAATAATTTACTATAGAAAAGGCAATCCCTGGCGCACTTAAAATTTGCGACAGTAAAAAAATATTTTTTGAATAATTTACTATAGAAAAGGCAATCCCTGGCGCAATTAAAACTTGCGATAGTAAAAAATTATTTTTTGAATAATTTACTGTAGAAAAGGCAATCCCTGGCGCAATTAAAATTTGCGACAGTATAAAATTATTTTTTTGAATAATTTACTATAGAAAAGGCAATCCCTGGCGCAATTAAAATTTGCGACAGTAGAAAATTATTTTTTGAATAATTTACTATAGAAAAGGCAATCCCTGGGATATTTAAAATTTGCGACAGTAAAAAATTATTTTTTGAATAATTTACTATAGAAAAGGCAATCCCTGGCGCAATTAAAATTTGCGACAGTAGAAAATTATTTTTTGAATAATTTACTATAGAAAAGGCAATCCCTGGCGTAATTAAAATTTGCGACAGTATAAAATTATTTTTTGAATAATTTACTATAGAAAAGGCAATCCCTGGCGTAATTAAAATTTGCGACAGTAGAAAATTATTTTTTGAATAATTTACTATAGAAAAGGCAATCCCTGGCGCAATTAAAATTTGCGACAGTATAAAATTATTTTTTGAATAATTTACTATAGAAAAGGCAATCCCTGACGTAATTAAAATTTCCGACAGTATAAAATTATTTTTTGAATAATTTACTATAGAAAAGGCAATCCCTGGCGCAATTAAAATTTGCGACAGTATAAAATTATTTTTTGAATAATTTACTATAGAAAAGGCAATCCCTGGCGTAATTAAAATTTGCGACAGTAAAAAATTATTTTTTGAATAATTTACTATAGAAAAGGCAATCCCTGGCGCACTTAAAATTTGCGACAGTAAAAAATTATTTTTTGAATAATTTACTATAGAAAAGGCAATCCCTGGCGTAATTAAAATTTGCGACAGTAGAAAATTATTTTTTGAATAATTTACTATAGAAAAGGCAATCCCTGGCGTAATTAAAATTTGCGACAGTATAAAATTATTTTTTGAATAATTTACTATAGAAAAGGCAATCCCTGGCGTAATTAAAATTTGCGACAGTAGAAAATTATTTTTTGAATAATTTACTATAGAAAAGGCAATCCCTGGCGTAATTAAAATTTGCGACAGTATAAAATTATTTTTTGAATAAATTACTATAGAAACGGCAATCCCTGGCGCACTTAAAATTTGCGACAGTAGAAAATTATTTTTTGAATAATTTACTATAGAAAAGGCAATCCCTGGCGCACTTAAAATTTGCGACAGTAAAATATTATTTTTTGAATAATTTTCTATAGAAAAGGCAATCCCTGGCGTAATTAAAATTTGCGACATTAGAAAATTATTTTTTGAATAATTTACTATAGAAAAGGCAATCCCTGGCGTAATTAAAATTTGCGACAGTATAAAATTATTTTTTGAATAATTTACTATAGAAAAGGCAATCCCTGGCGCACTTAAAATTTGCGACAATAGAAAATTATTTTTTGAATAATTTACTATAGAAAAGGCAATCCCTGGCGGAATTAAAATTTGCGACAGTAGAAAATTATTTTTTGAATAATTTACTATAGAAAAGGCAATCCCTGGCGTAATTAAAATTTGCGACAGTTGAAAATTATTTTTTGAATAATTTACTATAGAAAAGGCAATCCCTGGCGTAATTAAAATTTGCGACAGTTGAAAATTGTTTTGTGATAAATTTCCTATAGAAAAGGCAATCCCTGGCGCAATTAAAATTTGCGACAGTAGAAAATTATTTTTTGTATAATTTACTATAGAAAAGGCAATCCCTGGCGTAATTAAAATTTGCGACAGTAAAAAATTATTTTTTGAATAATTTACTATATAAAAGGCAATTCCTGGCGAAATTAAAATTTGCGACAGTTGAAAATTATTTTTTGAATAATTTACTATAGAAAAGGCAATCCATGGCGTATTTAAAATTTGCGACAGTAGAAAATTATTTTTTGAATAATTTACTATAGAAAAGGCAATCCCTGGCGTAATTAAAATTTGCGACAGTAGAAAATTATTTTTTGTATAATTTACTGTAGAAAAGGCAATCCCTGGCGCAACTAAAACTTGCGATAGTAAAAAATTATTTTTTGAATAATTTACTATAGAAAAGGCAATCCCTGGCGCACTTAAAATTTGCGACAGTAGAAAATTATTTTTTGAATAATTTACTATAGAAAAGGCAATCCCTGGCGCACTTAAAATTTGCGACAGTAGAAAATTATTTTTTGAATAATTTACTATAGAAAAGGCAATCCCTGGCGTAATTAAAATTTGCGACAGCAGAAAATTATTTTTTGAATAATTTACTATAGAAAAGGCAATCCCTGGCGCAATTAAAATTTGCGACAGTTGAAAATTATTTTTTGAATAATTTACTATAGAAAAGGCAATCCCTGGCTTATTTAAAATTTGCGACAGTATAAAATTATTTTTTGAATAATTTACTATAGAAAAGGCAATCCCTGGCGCAATTAAAACTTGCGATAGTAAAAAATTATTTTTTTGAATAATTTACTGTAGAAAAGGCAATCCCTGGCGCAATTAAAATTTGCGACAGTATAAAATTATTTTTTGAATAATTTACTATAGAAAAGGCAATCCCTGGCGCAATTAAAACTTGCGATAGTAGAAAATTATTTTTTGAATAATTTACTATAGAAAAGGCAATCCCTGGCGCAATTAAAACTTGCGATAGTAAAAAATTATTTTTTGAATAATTTACTATAGAAAAGGCAATCCCTGGCGTAATTAAAATTTGCGACAGTAGAAAATTATTTTTTGAATAATTTACTATAGAAAAGGCAATCCCTGGCGCAATTAAAATTTGCGACAGTATAAAATTATTTTTTGAATAATTTACTATAGAAAAGGCAATCCCTGGCGTAATTAAAATTTGCGACAGTATAAAATTATTTTTTGAATAATTTACTATAGAAAAGGCAATCCCTGGCGTAATTAAAATTTGCGACAGTAAAAAATAATTTTTTGAATAATTTACTATAGAAAAGGCAATCCCTGTCTTAATTAAAATTTGCGACAGTATAAAATTATTTTTTGAATAATTTACTATAGAAAAGGCAATCTCTGGCGCACTTAAAATTTGCGACAGTAGAAAATTATTTTTTAAATAATTTACTATAAAAAAGGCAATCCCTGGCGCAATTAAAACTTGCGATAGTAAAAAATTATTTTTTGAATAATTTACTATAGAAAAGGCAATCCCTGGCGCAATTAAAACTTGCGATAGTAAAAAATTATTTTTTGAATAATTTACTGTAGAAAAGGCAATCCCTGGCGCAATTAAAATTTGCGACAGTAAAAAATTATTTTTTGAATAATTTACTATAGAAAAGGCAATCCCTGGCGCAATTAAAATTTGCGACAGTAGAAAAATTATTTTTTGCAAAATTTACTATAGAAAAGGGCAATCCTGGCGTATTACAATTTGCGACAGTAGAAAATTATTTTTTGAATAATTTACTATAGAAAAGGCAATCCCTGGCGCAATTAAAATTTGCGACAGTATAAAATTATTTTTTGAATAATTTACTATAGAAAAGGCAATCCCTGGCGCACTTAAAATTTGCGACAGTAGAAAATTATTTTTTGAATAATTTACTATAGAAAAGGCAATCCCTGGCGCACTTAAAATTTGCGACAGTAGAAAATTATTTTTTGAATAATTTACTATAGAAAAGGCAATCCCTGGCGTAATTAAAATTTGCGACAGTAGAAAAATTATTTTTTGAATAATTTACTATAGAAAAGGCAATCCCTGGCGCAATTAAAATTTGCGACAGTTGAAAATTATTTTTTGAATAATTTACTATAGAAAAGGCTATTCCTGCGTATTTAAAATTTGCGACAGTATAAAATTATTTTTTGAAATAATTTACTATAGAAAGGCAATCCCTGGCGCAATTAAAACTTGCGATAGTAAAATATTATTTTTTTGAATAATTTACTGTAGAAAAGGCAATCCCTGGCGCAATTAAAATTTGCGACAGTATAAAATTATTTTTTGAATAATTTACTATAGAAAAGGCAATCCCTGGCGAACTTAAAATTTGCGACAGTATAAAATTATTTTTTGAATAATTTACTATAGAAAAGGCAATCCCTGGCGCACTTAAAATTTGCGACAGTAGAAAATTTTTTTTTGAATAATTTACTATAGAAAAGGCAATCCCTGGCGCAATTAAAACTTGCGAT
Organism: Dioctria linearis; assembly: GCA_963930735.1. NCBI lineage: Eukaryota > Metazoa > Arthropoda > Insecta > Diptera > Asilidae > Dioctria > Dioctria linearis. The sequence continues at coordinate 7,450 of CAWVNZ010000864.1, read as the reverse complement.
AGTAAAAAATTATTTTTTGAATAATTTACTATAGAAAAGGCAATCCCTGGCGTAATTAAAATTTGCGACAGTAGAAAATTATTTTTTGAATAATTTACTATAGAAAAGGCAATCCCTGGGCAATTAAAATTTGCGACAGTATAAAATTATTTTTTGAATAATTTACTATAGAAAAGGCAATCCTGGCGTAATTAAAAATTTGCGACAGTATAAAATTATTTTTTGAATAATTTACTATAGAAAAGGCAATCCCTGGCGTAATTAAAATTTGCGACAGTAAAAAATTATTTTTTGAATAATTTACTATAGAAAAGGCAATCCCTGTCGTAATTAAAATTTGCGACAGTATAAAATTATTTTTTGAATAATTTACTATAGAAAAGGCAATCTCTGGCGCACTTAAAATTTGCGACAGTAGAAAATTATTTTTTAAATAATTTACTATAAAAAAGGCAATCCCTGGCGCAATTAAAACTTTCGATAGTAAAAAATTATTTTTTTGAATAATTTACTATAGAAAAGGCAATCCCTGGCGCAATTAAAACTTGCGATAGTAAAAAATTATTTTTTGAATAATTTACTGTAGAAAAGGCAATCCCTGGCGCAATTAAAATTTGCGACAGTATCAAATTATTTTTTTGAATAATTTACTATAGAAAAGGCAATCCCTGGCGTAATTAAAATTTGCGACAGTAGAAAATTATTTTTTGAATAATTTACTATAGAAAAGGCAATCCCTGGCGCAATTAAAATTTGCGACAGTATAAAATTATTTTTTGAATAATTTACTATAGAAAAGGCAATCCCTGGCGTAATTAAAATTTGCGACAGTATAAAAATAATTTTTTGAATAATTTACTACAGAAAAGGCAATCCCTGGCGTAATTAAAATTTGCGACAGTAGAAAATTATTTTTTGAATAATTTACTATAGAAAAGGCAATCCCTGGGCGCAATTAAAATTTGCGACAGTATAAAATTATTTTTTGAATAATTTACTATAGAAAAGGCAATCCCTGGCGTAATTAAAATTTGCGACAGTATAAAATTATTTTTTGAATAATTTTACTACAGAAAAGGCAATCCCTGGCGTAATTAAAATTTGCGACAGTATAAAATTAATTTTTGAAAAATTTACTATATAAAAGGCAATCCCTGGCGTAATTAAAATTTGCGACAGTATAAAATTATTTTTTGAATAATTTACTATAGAAAAGGCAATCCCTGGCGCAATTAAAACTTGCGATAGTAAAAAATTATTTTTTGAATAATTTACTGTAGAAAAGGGCAATCCCTGGCGCAATTAAAATTTGCGACAGTATAAAATTATTTTTTGAATAATTTACTATAGAAAAGGCAATCCCTGGCGCAATTAAAATTTGCGACAGTAAAAAAATTATTTTTTGAATAATTTACTATAGAAAAGGCAATCCCTGGCGCAATTAAAATCTGCGACAGTAGAAAATTATTTTTTGAATAATTTACTATAGAAAAGGCAATCCCTGGCGTAATTATAACTTGCGACAGTTGAAAATTATTTTTTGAATAATTTACTATAGAAAAGGCAATGCCCTGGCGCAATTAAATTTGCGACAGTAAAAAATTATTTTTTGAATAATTTACTATAGAAAAGGCAATCCCTGGCGCAATTAAAATTTGCGACAGTTGAAAATTATTTTTTGAATAATTTACAATAGAAAAGGCAATCCCTGGCGCACTTAAAATTTGCGACAGTAAAAATTATTTTTTGAATAATTTACTATAGAACAAGGCAATCCCTGGCGCAATTAAAACTTGCGATAGTAAAAAATTATTTTTTGAATAATTTACTGTAGAAAAGGCAATCCCTGGCGCAATTAAATTTGCGACAGTATAAAATTATTTTTTGAATAATTTACTATAGAAAAGGCAATCCCTGGCGCAATTAAAATTTGCGACAGTAGAAAATTATTTTTTGAATAATTTACTATAGAAAAGGCAATCCCTTTATATTTAAAATTTGCGACAGTAAAAAATTATTTTTTGAATAATTTACTATAGAAAAGGCAATCCCTGGCGCAATTAAAATTTGCGACAGTAGAAAATTATTTTTTGAGTAATTTACTATAGAAAAGGCAATCCCTGGCGCAATTACAATTTGCGACAGTATAAAATTATTTTTTGAATAATTTACTATAGAAAAAGGCAATCCCTGGCGTAATTAAAATTTGCGACAGTATAAATTATTTTTTGAATAATTTACTATAGAAAAAGGCAATCCCTGGCGTTATTAAAATTTGCGACAGTAGAAAATTATTTTTTGAATAATTTACTATAGAAAAGGCAATCCCTGGCGTAATTAAAATTTGCGACAGTATAAAATTATTTTTGAATAAATTACTATAGAAAAGGCAATCCCTGGCGCACTTAAAATTTGCGACAGTAGAAAATTATTTTTTTGCAAAATTTACTATAGAAAAGGCAATCCCTGGCGTATTTACAATTTGCGACAGTAGAAAATTATTTTTTGAATAATTTACTATAGAAAAGGCAATCCCTGGCGCAATTAAAATTTGCGACAGTATAAAATTATTTTTTGAATAATTTACTATAGAAAAGGCAATCCCTGGCGCACTTAAAATTTGCGACAGTAGAAAATTATTTTTTGAATAATTTACTATAGAAAAGGCAATCCCTGGCGCACTTAAAATTTGCGACAGTAGAAAATTATTTTTTGAATAATTTACTATAGAAAAGGCAATCCCTGGCGTAATTAAAATTTGCGACAGTAGAAAATTATTTTTTGAATAATTTACTATAGAAAAGAGCAATCCTTGGCGTAATTAAAATTTGCGACAGTATAAAATTATTTTTGAATAATTTACTATAGAAAAGGCAATCCCTGGCGCAATTAAAACTTGCGATAGTAAAAAATTATTTTTTGAATAATTTACTGTAGAAAAGGCAATCCCTGGCGCAATTAAAATTTGCGACAGTATAAAATTATTTTTTGAATAATTTACTATAGAAAAGGCAATCCCTGGCGCAATTAAAATTTGCGACAGTAGAAAATTATTTTTGAATAATTTACTATAGAAAAGGCAATCCCTGGGATATTTAAAATTTGCGACAGTAAAAAATTATTTTTTGAAATAATTTACTATAGAAAAGGCAATCCCTGGCGCAATTAAAATTTGCGACAGTAGAAAATTATTTTTTGAATAATTTACTATAGAAAAGGCAATCCCTGGCGTAATTAAAATTTGGCGACAGTATAAAATTTATTTTTTGAATAATTTACTATAGAAAAGGCAATCCCTGGCGTAATTAAAATTTGCGACAGTAGAAAATTATTTTTTGAGTAATTTACTATAGAAAAGGCAATCCCTGGCGCAATTAAAATTTGCGACAGTATAAAATTATTTTTTGAATAATTTACTATAGAAAAGGCAATCCCTGGCGTAATTAAAATTTGCGACAGTATAAAATTATTTTTTGAATAATTTACTATAGAAAAGGCAATCCCTGGCGCAATTAAAATTTGCGACAGTATAAAATTATTTTTTGAATAATTTACTATCGAAAAGGCAATCCCTGGCGTAATTAAAATTTGCGACAGTAAAAAATTATTTTTTGAATAATTTACTATAGAAAAGGCAATCCCTGGCGCACTTAAGATTTGCGACAGTAAAAAATTATTTTTTGAATAATTTACTATAGAAAAGGCAATCCTGGCGTAATTAAAATTTGCGACAGTAGAAAATTATTTTTTGAATAATTTACTATAGAAAAGGCAATCCCTGGCGTAATTAAAATTGCGACAGTAGAAAATTATTTTTTGAATAATTTACTATAGAAAAGGCAATCCCTGGCGCACTTAAAATTTGCGACAGTAAAAAATTATTTTTTGAATAATTTACTATAGAAAAGGCAATCCCTGGCGTTATTAAAATTTGCGACAGTAGAAAATTATTTTTTGAATAATTTACTATAGAAAAGGCAATCCCTGGCGTAATTAAAATTTGCGACAGTATAAAATTATTTTTTGAATAATTTACTATAGAAAAGCAATCCCTGGGGCACTTAAAATTTGCGACAATAGAAAATTATTTTTGAATAATTTACTATAGAAAAGGCAATCCCTGGCGCAATTAAAATTTGCGGACAGTAGAAAATTATTTTTTGAATCATTTACTATAGAAAAGGCAATCCCTGGCGTAATTAAAATTTGCGACAGTTGAAAATTATTTTTTGAATAATTACTATAGAAAAGGCAATCCCTGGCGTAATTAAAATTTGCGACAGTTGAAAATTGTTTTGTGATAAATTTACTATAGAAAAGGCAATCCCTGGCGCAATTAAAATTTGCGACAGTAGAAAATTATTTTTTGAATAATTTACTATAGAAAAGGCAATCCCTGGCGTAATTAAAATCTTTGCGACAGTAGAAAATTATTTTTTGAATAATTTACTATATAAAAGGCAATCCCTGGCGAAATTAAAATTTGCGACAGTTGAAAATTATTTTTTGAATATTTTACTATAGAAAAGGCAATCCCCTGGCGTATTTAAATTTGCGACAGTAGAAAATTATTTTTTGAATAATTTACTATAGAAAAGTCAATCCCTGGCGTAATTAAAATTTGCGACAGTAGAAAATTATTTTTTGAATAATTTACTGTAGAAAAGACAATCCCTGGCGCAACTAAAACTTGCGATAGTAAAAAATTATTTTTTGAATAATTTACTATAGAAAAGGCAATCCCCTGGCGCACTTAAAATTTGCGACAGTAGAAAATTATTTTTTGAATAATTTACTATAGAAAAGGCAATCCCTGGCGCACTTTAAAATTTGCGACAGTAGAAAATTATTTTTTGAATAATTTACTATAGAAAAGGCAATCCTGGCGTAATTAAAAATTTGCGACAGTAGAAAATTATTTTTGAATAATTTACTATAGAAAAGGCAATCCCTGGCGCAAATTAAAATTTGCGACAGTTGAAAATTATTTTTTGAATAATTTACTATAGAAAAGGCAATCCCTGGCGTATTTAAAATTTGCGACAGTATAAAATTATTTTTTGAATAATTACTATAGAAAAGGCAATCCCTGGCGCAATTAAAATTTGCGACAGTATAAAATTATTTTTTTGAATAATTTACTATAGAAAAGGCAATCCCTGGCGCAATTAAAATTTGCGACAGTAGAAATTATTTTTTGAATAATTTACTATAGAAAAGGCAATCCCTGGGATATTTAAAATTTGCGACAGTAAAAAATTATTTTTTGAATAATTTACTATAGAAAAGGCAATCCCTGGCGCAATTAAAATTTGCGACAGTAGAAAATTATTTTTTGAATAATTTACTATAGAAAAGCAATCCCTGGCGTAATTAAAATTTGCGACAGTATAAAATTATTTTTTGAATAATTTACTATAGAAAAGGCAATCCCTGGCGTAATTAAAATTTGCGACAGTAGAAAATTATTTTTTTGAATAATTTACTATAGAAAAGGCAATCCCTGGCGCAATTAAAATTTGCGACAGTATAAAATTATTTTTTGAATAATTTACTATAGAAAAGGCAATCCCTGACGTAATTAAAAATTTCCGACAGTATAAAATTATTTTTTGAATAATTTACTATAGAAAAGGCAATCCCTGGCGCAATTAAAATTTGCGACAGTATAAAATTATTTTTTGAATAATTTACTATAGAAAAGGCAATCCCTGGCGTAATTAAAATTTGCGACAGTAAAAAATTATTTTTTGAATAATTTACTATAGAAAAGGTCAATCCCTGGCGCACTTAAAATTTGCGACAGTAAAAAATTATTTTTTGAATAATTTACTATAGAAAAGGCAATCCCTGGCGTAATTAAAATTTGCGACAGTAGAAAATTATTTTTTGAATATTTACTATAGAAAAGGCAATCCCTGGCGTAATTAAAATTTGCGACAGTATAAAATTATTTTTTGAATAATTTACTATAGAAAAGGCAATCCCTGGCGTAATTAAAATTTGCGACAGTAGAAAATTATTTTTTGAATAATTTAACTATAGAAAAGGCAATCCCTGGCGTAATTAAAATTTGCGACAGTATAAAATTATTTTTTGAATAAATTACTATAGAAACGGCAATCCCCTGGCGCACTTAAAATTTGCGACAGTAGAAAATTATTTTTGAATAATTTACTATAGAAAAGGCAATCCCTGGCGCACTTAAAATTTGCGACAGTAAAATATTATTTTTTGAATAATTTTCTATAGAAAAGGCAATCCCTGGCGTAATTAAAATTTGCGACATTAGAAAATTATTTTTTGAATAATTTACTATAGAAAAGGCAATCCCTGGCGTAATTAAAATTTGCGACAGTATAAAATTATTTTTTGAATAATTTACTATAGAAAAGGCAATCCCCCTGGCGCACTTAAAATTTGCGACAATAGAAAATTATTTTTTGAATAATTTACTATAGAAAAGGCAATCCCTGGCGGAATTAAAATTTGCGACAGTAGAAAATTATTTTTTTGAATAATTTACTATAGAAAAGGCAATCCCTGGCGTAATTAAAATTTGCGACAGTTGAAAATTATTTTTTGAATAATTTACTATAGAAAAGGGCAATCCCTGGCGTAATTAAAATTTGCGACAGTTGAAAATTGTTTTGTGATAAATTTCCTATAGAAAAGGCAATCCCTGGCGCAATTAAAATTTGCGACAGTAGAAAATTATTTTTTGTATAATTTACTATAGAAAAAGGCAATCCCTGGCGTAATTAAAATTTGCGACAGTAAAAAATTATTTTTTGAATAATTTACTATATAAAAGGCAATTCCTGGCGAAATTAAAATTTGCGACAGTTGAAAATTATTTTTGAATAATTTACTATAGAAAAGGCAATCCATGGCGTATTTAAAATTTGCGACAGTAGAAAATTATTTTTTGAATAATTTACTATAGAAAAGGCAATCCCTGGCGTAATTAAAATTTGCGACAGTAGAAAAATTATTTTTTGTATAATTTACTGTAGAAAAGGCAATCCTGGCGCAACTAAAACTTGCGATAGTAAAAAATTATTTTTTGAATAATTTACTATAGAAAAGGCAATCCCTGGCGCACGTTAAAATTTGCGACAGTAGAAAAATTATTTTTTGAATATTTACTATAGAAAAGGCAATCCCTGGGCGCACTTAAAATTTGCGACAGTAGAAAATTATTTTTTGAATAATTTACTATAGAAAAGGCAATCCCTGGCGTAATTAAAATTTGCGACAGCAGAAAATTATTTTTTGAATAATTTACTATAGAAAAGGCAATCCCTGGCGCAATTAAAATTTGCGACAGTTGAAAATTATTTTTTGAATAATTTACTATAGAAAAGGCAATCCCTGGCTTATTTAAAATTGCGACATGTATTAGAAATTATTTTTTTGAATAATTACTATAGAAAAAGGCAATCCCTGG